>CM034045.1:6683742-6825895 GCA_019804595.1 Bruguiera parviflora | reverse complement strand
TCTTTGTATTGCAATTCACATTGATGTGAAAAATCCTTGAGGAGATTAAATTTGTTTAAGACTTTTATAATTTTCCAACTACTGTATTTTATATGTTATATATATATATATATCTTTAATTTTTAGCTAGGAAATTATGAAACCTATTGCTTATTACATTGGCTAATGCTTTTGCCATTCTCATACCTCTGGTTCCTCGGGACAATAGCTCTTAGCCTATTAAATTATCTTAATCAAATGTTGAAATATGGAGTAGTGGGTTCTATGTTTGCATTGTTGTTTAAGGGCTTATTTTTCGGGTGCATTTGACAGTTAAATTTTTAGAAAGTTGTTGTTAGGCATTGGAACCCTAATTAAAAGGTTATGAGCATTAACTCTCTCTCTCTCTCTCTCTCTCTCGCCTATCTAGGCTTGTAATGGGATTGTGAATAATTTGAATTTGGGCGAAAAAATAAAAAGAAAAAAGAAAAAAAAAAGAGAAGAAAAGAGAAGAGTAAAAGGAAAAGAAAATAAATTAAAATAAATAAATAAATGAAATAACAATGATCATTTATTAAAGTCAAGTCAAAATTACAAGACCCAAATACAAGGTCTAATCTATCATAGGCAAGAAAAGGAAAGTCTCAACTTTCACTGTACCTCTCCTTCTAAATCCATAGTAAGATAGTATTTGAATTAATTGCGAGGCCCAATGCAAGTGTACAAAGATAGCGACCTTTCTTAGGCTGTCAAGAAGCTCAATCTTCTCCAAAGTTCAAGTCCAAAAGCAAGTAAAGCTTAAAGGGGATGTGGGATTCAAACAAACCTTTATAATACTCCCAACAAGTCCAAGGCAGTAAAAGCTTCGAGGGGAGTTCCGAATGGGCATTTACAGCGAGCCCAATAGACCCAAGGCAATATAGGGTCTTAAGGAACACCCCGACCCAATTGCAAATCCAACTTAGTAACTGCGCATGCTAATGCCCATTGATAAATGAATAGAAATGCAGAAAAGGAAAAGAAAAAAGAAGATTCCTTCTCACCACTTAATGGCCGATCACAAGTAACCAAAATGGCTATATAAGGAGTTCCCTCTTTAAATGGGGACAAATAAAGACACGGAGAATATGCACAAAGAATGTCACAACAACACATGAGGCTAGTATGAGACAGGCATAGTTAGTAAGTGGAATGTGCAACGAGGCAAAAGCACAAGGAAAAAAAAGAGAGAAATGGCCAGGTTGTTAGTATCAAACACATTGTTAAAATGAAATAAGGAAAAAAGAGTGGTCCTAATTTAGGAAGTTTGACAAAATCTCACAAAAAGCGAAGATATTCGCAAGAAAGGTAGCCATGGTCCTAGTCATGACAATTTGTATCTGATTTTTTTTTTTTTTCCTTTTTAAAGGAAAACCTACTTTGCAAGAACGACAACCTCACAGGCATGCAATCACTCTTCAAAACTCACTTCTCATGCGTAATTAACCGATTAGCATATTTATCATACCAACTTTAAACTGAAAACTAACATCGCCAATTTTATTCTCCCAATTATCCAAGAAAAAGTGGAAGAAACCTCAAAACTAAGCAAGTAATGAATTAAAAGTACGTGATCCTCAGTTTAGCTAATCTAATCACCATGAAATGGTCAAAGAAAGCTTAAAATAAGCAAGTGACCAAAGTAAGCAATTTTCATTTTATCCACGAAATGTTTAAAAAAAAGCTTATTTCTAATAAACTGTTAACCAAAAAATATGTATTTTTTTATTATTAGCAGTAGTATTTCAGTCTTATTTTCAGTTAATTATTTTTTAATTTCTCTTTCTTTTGTTTACAATCCATGCTCCAAGCATGTTTGCACTATCTGGTTACAATTTACATTTCAAGATATTATTTAACTCGCCCTTTTTATTTGATACAAAAATCAAATGATATTGTAGAACAAATAAAAGAAAATTGAAAAATAACATGAGAATCCACCCAAAAATAAAAATAAATGTGGAAATTCACCTTAAAATAAAGTTAATACTCAATATAAATTTTGATATTCATAATAAGTCTATATTCAAAATAACATAATAGAAATTTTATTTATATAACTAAACTAATTAAATAAAATACAAGTATAATTTTAAATAAGAAAATAACATTAATTAGAAAAATATTTAAACGGAAGATTATAATAGATTCTCTTAGATAATAAAATCCTAAAAAATAAGAATATTTCTTCCTCGTAAAAAAAAACAATTTATTTTCAAAGATGAACTTTAACGTAGAGAAAGCAAACACCGTGAACTTAACTGGAAAAGCTGAGAATTGAAACTCCAGAGGAATAACAAAACCAACAACTTCAATAACCTATGCAACACTCAGTAGTGACAATGTTGCCATCTACTAAATCAACTGTTGTAGAGAAATTTACACATGTTTTTGCCTCATCAACATTTTGATCAACTTCTTCTAATAGAGTAACTTCATTTGACAATTCTAACTGCGCGGTACATCTTTAGCAAGAAGCGGAAGATTGTTGTACATAGATTTTTGAACTCTGGTGTTGATTGATTCATTAGCCAATTAAGGTGTAACTTTAGAAGCATTGCTACTAAGCACTTTCTCTCCCAACCTTTGAACAATAGGATTGTGCTTTTTCACACTATCTAATAGTAAAGCAAGTAACTCAGGAGAGATATTCTGTATTTTCCTCTAACACAATGATCATAATTCCCTCCATGAAAATAAAAATTTTTCATGGATGATAATCCCTTATGGTATGGAAAAATATTAGAACATTTCAACTATCAAAGCATCGCAATCAATATCTAAGGTCATATAACATCACTTCACTCTTGCAAGAATTTCAAGAATCAAGATCAGCTTGTCATGTGAGTGACTAGTGTAATCATCCAAATTTTCAGATGATAATACAAGTAACTGAAAGATTTCCTTCATTAGATCATCATGACAAGAAACATCTAGTATAGTTATCTTTATAATCTCATTGAGATATGAAACAACTAAAACTCTTACATCAAAATTAGAATGTTGGAATAGTCGATTTCCAATCAATGCTTTCATTAATGGATTTAAGGTAGCTCGAATCAACTTTGTAAAGGACTTTGTCGCTCTTAACAAGCAATACTAAACATGTTCGAGAAGAGAAAGGAATTCCCAAACAGATGTAGGAGGGCTTTGTAGGTTAATCTCATGTAACCGATGTTCTTTTTCTAATATATACACGTTCCTTTTTTCTTCTTCTTTTTTTTTTTTTTTAAATTTTTTTCCATTTTTTTTGTTTTTTATTTGTTTCTCTAAATACACTAGAAATTAACTATAATTGACACTTTTTTTTTTAAAATGTGAAATAAGAACAAATATTTAGACTTAAAAGGTACAACATACAGACATCTTTTTTTTGACTCTTTTTTTTCTTTTACTTTTTGCCTTTGTTGCGCCAAGGGAAAATGGTAAAGTACCTAAAAATTCCAAAAGAGAGGACATTTGTTGTATAGCATGCATTGTGTCTGCTTCTAGTTATTCTGGCATTAAAGTTAGTGGATATCGGGGGATTGCATCGTCAAATAGAAATGACATATCAGAGAAAAGCACCTTCATTGCCACGGATTTTGTTCGATAAAGGTAGATAATCGTTGACAAGCAGTAGCGTGTGTGGCAATGGAGCTAATTGTCTAGCAAGATTGTGACAGCAATGAGTAAAAAGAGATTTGAAGGTTCTACATGTTAAGTTGTCAGATTAAATTGTGACTCTAATTTACAGAGGTGTGAAGTTGGCAGCAGAAATAAGATCATAATGCTTTATGTAGTGTTTTTCAGATTAATATTTGCTTTGATAGCAAAATTGATGTAAGACAAACAAGAAAAATGAAAAACAATGCAAGGATTTATCCAAAAATAAAAACAAACGCAAAAATTCATCTGAAAATAAACTTAATATAAATTTTAATCCTCATAATAGGTCTATGCTCAAACTAACATAATAAAACCCTATTTATAAAATAGAGTGACTAAAATAAATAGGAGTATGATTCTAAATAGAAAAATAACTCTAACTAGGAAAATATTTAAATGAAAGATTATAACTAAATCTCTTAATAAAATATTATCATAAATATAAAATATTAATAAATCCTAAATAATGAAAATATAATTTTCCATCATCATAATTCATCGAAGCTTAAGAGGTTGGCAAGAGGTTGGGCCCTCCTCTCATAGGCAAGCAAGCACATATTCTAGCTAAGAATTAAGAAACAAAAGATTGTGAATACACTACTCTAAAACAATTCTATGCCATTGGTTTTATGGCAACAGTTAAAAATTGCTGCTTTTAAGTTGCATTACAACGATTTAAACCACCACATAAAATTATTTGCACATTTCTTTATAATAAGCATTTTACACAGCGATTTCTACACGATGGTTAATGATCGTTGCCATAAAAGGTTTTAAATGGTGGTTAGTTTCTTTGTTTATTAAGCATTGCAAAGATAAGTAACAATTATAAAAGCGTAGCATATATTTCACATATAAGTAATATATTATGTTGCAGCGCTGTACAATTACTACCTATATTACAATATAAGTTGATATATTTTTGGTGGTGATTAGCAGTTTTTATAAAAAAAAATTATTAAGAAATAATATTAAAGTAAAAAGAATTAAAAAAAAAAAGGTTTCAATACAAGATTCAATGTCGTCTTGGACAATAATGGTTCCTAATTCTACTATTTTAACTTCTGTCATGATCAAAGAGCGACTACCATTTTGTGTCTTGCCTTCTTCAAATTGTCATACTTGCATTTACCTTCTATGTTTCTAGTCCAAGATAAATGAAATTGGTTGTTAGTTAGTTTAGGTTCCTCTGGTCGTCGTCTTCTTTAGTGTCTCTTTGGTCCTGATTCTAGTTGTTTTTGCTGCTTGTGATACCTTCCACTTCCCTGGCAACCCCCCGTCGAGGTTCTAATTCCTCAAGTTAAGTTAGGCACACTTTGCTTTGCTTCTCTATCCTTCTTTTCTCTTCATCATCATTATCATTATGATTATTATTATTTGTTAATATGTGGTGGTTAAGGTGTTACGGATTGAATTTTTAAGGTTTTTCTAGGGTTTTGATTTGTGTTTGGATTGCTACTGGTCAATCTCAGATTTTTGGACTTTAGAAATGCTACTTGTTCTTGGAATTTGGGAATTGATTGTGAATTGTGATGATCTATAAAACGGAGGGTCAACTATAAGGGTTAGGAGAGACCACCTGGGGAGTTAGAATAAGAACAAACAAGGTTAGAAGATCTTGCTAGGCGACTATGCTGGAACAGAGTTATAGAAAGGGGGCCCCTTGTTGTGTGGGGAAAACCCATTAATCATGTTCACTACATGAAAAGGTCAAGGATTTGGAAATCTCTCCAGTTTTGTACTAAAGACAATCCTGATGCTGGTTAGGGAGTTCTTTGTTTTCATATCTAGCTTATGAAATTATGCCAGAACTCTTGTAGAACTTATTCCTGATTAATATAAGGATTACATGCTGATCATAATTAATAATAATGATAATAAAAAGAAAAAAGCTCGCCTTTTGGCTTCTGTCATGCATGTTTATTTGTTTGACACAAGAGCCTCAAATTTCTTGTAATCATAGAAATGTCTCCGTCAGACCACCTTGTTGGTAGTTGTTACATCTAAGGATACTATAATGAGAACGAACTAAATGGCTTAAGTAAGGGTATGATACTTACTAAATTTAACTTTAAGGCACCCAGTATTGGTAATGGATCAAATATAAGCTAATCACTTAGGAGGCCTAACTATTTGGGATTACAATCTTTAATATTATGCAATTTTGACATATGTCTCAATAGCCAGAGATTTATAATGAAGAATGCCATAAAAAACAAGCTCACATGCAAATGTAGGAACCAGTATGAGTTGTGAGACAGAATAATCAAAGATTTGTGCCTTGGGATACAGTAAATCTCCATTTCTTGTGGTAACTAACCCTTTTTACTTGTTTGAAAAGGTATCCAAAATACGTAGCCATGCCTTTCTCCCCTTCCAAATGTGACAGATATCCATGATATATCTGGAGGTGCTGTCGAAGAATGGTCCAAGAGGTTATATGCTCCTCCACCTAGCATTATTGGTGCAGGAATTTCACTTAGGTCCTTTGAAGCGGACAACCAGCTATGGAAAGGAAGAGTTAGATATTATGGGATCATTCTTAAATCTCTGCCTAGAGGTAGATATAAAAACATAATAGAAATGAATGCTGGAATAAGTAGTTTTGCTGCAGCCCCGATCAATTATCCTATTTGGTTAATGAATGTAATACCTTTTGATGCAAACAAGAGCAGTCTTAATGTTGTGTATGAGTGCGGTCTCGTTGGAACTTATATGGATTGGTAAGCATGTAAGCGAATTCTTTACTTCATTTGACTTTTCTAGCACAATCCATTTTTCAGTCTTTTAGTTACTATATGTTGATTGAAACAACATGGACTGTTTAGACTGAAAGCGCATTCAAATGTGTTTACATTTTCTCCTTGTGACTGACTATGTGTTGGTGATCATATTCTTGACAGGGAAGAGCTGAACGCAAATTATATCAATTTCCTTCACAAGGAAGAACTGAACGCAAATTTACTTTATTATTATTATTTTTTTTGTTGCCAAATGAATATCTTCTTGTTTACCTAACGAAATCCAAGTGAATTAAATATGCAGTTACATCCCTTCTATTCAAAGGTGAATTATTGGATTAATTAACATAGATGACTGCAGGTGCGAAGCCTCTGCAACGTACACTTGAATATATGACCTCATTCACGCGCATGGTGCATTCAGTACGTATCTCGACGAGTAATTGACTTCAACTCGTTCACTAAATGACTGCGTAATTATGTCCACCGTCAGCATCCGCCCCCATCTGAATCTGCGAGTTAGTACTAGATAAATGATTTTTTTTTTTTTTTTGGTGAAAAAGAAAAGGGAATGAAAGTAAAATGTTCATACAAATAAGCTATTAAAACAAGATCGTTCTTGTTTCTGAGCTTGTGCATTCATTTTTCATTTATCAAGTAAAAGATACTAATTTATGACTCATGGTTTTGTAGACAGTAGCAATGCTACATTAAATTACGTATCCTGGTGATTTTTTGGTGGGCAGTAAACCATTAAATTACGTATCCTGGTGATTTTTTGGTGGGCAGTAAACCTCTTGTATTGATGTTTATTTATTTATTTATTTTTTGATAAAAAAATAGTGTTTTGCAGGTATTTCGAAAATTATACTTATAAATCGAAATTGAAAGTCATTTCTTGACATTTTCATTTAACCTTTTTCATAAGGAGAATTCATCACTAAATTACTATTAAAATCAAGTATGTTTTTCTTATACTAAACTTTAGTATTAATGAATTTAAAGTTTAACATTATCTATTTGATATAAATTCTCATTTTATATTTGAAAGCGAGTAAGAATGAAGGGTACTTTGCATAACTTACAGATTACTTTTATTAGAGTATTAGTGGCACTACTTTTTAAAAATGAATCTATTGAAAATTAATTTTGAATAAATAAGCTCAACCCAATTGAAGATACGATTGTGGCATAAGCCAATACATTTTTGCAGCAAAGAATCTGAGTCAAATGAAGTCAAATTTCATGTGATGTAAGGTTCACAAAATATACAATCAAATGTAAATTTTTGGTAATATTTAGGGTTCGAATATTAAATTTTATTTATAATTAAATTTATCCCAGCTGCTGGGTTTGCCTGAGAGTTTGCGCGGATGATTCAAAGTCCTTGGGATGGCACACATTCAAGCATGGCCTTTAATGCCGATCCTCAATCGAAAATTGCCATGAATCCGTGATAAGGAACTTTAACAATGGATTTTACGACACATGGAAACTCATGGCCCTCCTCGTCAAATCAACCTATTTTAAAATTATCGGTTATAAAATTTTCTATCAATTATATCTTCTAATTATAACAAAAGGAATTATTTTCTCGTAATTTGGCCTTAGGAGAAAAATTTCAGTCAAAAAGGAATTATTATAGACCCAGAACAGTCCTATTTTAAAATTATCAACTATAATTTTTTTTATCAATTATATCTTCTAACTATAACAAAAGGAATTATTTTCTTGTAATTTGGTCTCTGGTGAAAATTTTCAGTCAAAAAGGAGATTTTTTTTTGTTTATTTTTAAGTTTTTTTTTTTCCAAGAAAAAAAAATAATACATCATTGATTTTAACTTTCTAATGCTATGGAAATTTTACATTTAATTGGTAAAAAAAACATAATTTTTTTTTAAGTTAAGAAAATTGATTGAAGAAATTAGAAAATATATAGATGACTAACACCAAATTAAAACGAATTAATGCCTATTGAGGCATTTGTGACAAAATGATAAACTACGGGGTTCTCCATGTGTTTTATCATTTTTTTTCATTTTTCTATGATGGGCCCGGGGCATTCGCCGAGTTGGAGTCCCAGGGATCCGATGGTGGTGAAGAGACAAATGGAGTATTGTAACTTTGCAATGAAATTGTATTGCTAATAACATTTTGTATTATGATAATTTTTAGGAAATGGAAAAAGAGAGAAAAAAAAACAGATTGACATGTGGGTGAATAATCTAGAATTACAATAGACTAATGCTTGGACTAACTACATTCATATGAAAATATAATACAATTCCATAATTCAACCAAAAATTTGTGTTGAAAAATGATGAAAAGTTTGTCAATAGTGAGTATGATTTCTATAGTTTAGTTCTTACAAACAGAGACTCGACAACTAATGTTAATCCACAATATAAATTGGGGATGACTAAGCAAATTAAAAACAACTCATGGAAATAAATAGAAGAAGAATGGTGGCTCCAAATGGAACTTTAACGTGAAAAACTTTATCAAACTAGGATCTATTTGATCTAATGGTCACTATTTTTTTTTTAAAGTATTCTACCTAACTCTATGTCTTTCAAAAAGATAAAAGAGTTATCTACAAGATTCTAGAAGTTTTCACTTAGTTCTAAAATTATAAAGTGGTAAGTAGAATATACCTCTTTAATAGCTCAATTTTAGACAGAATCACGTAGAGTATGACAAAATGAATGAAAAATGATTTTAACTTCATCTAAAGTATTATATATTACATTAATAATATTTTATACAATATATATGAAATTTATAATAAAATATTAAATTTTATTATAAATTATATATATATATATATATATATATATAATATAATATAATATAATATAATATTTATATAATATGAAAATAGTCTATATATAATATAAAATTATTTTACACTCATGAGATTTACCTCCATAAAGGATTTTCTCATTTTAGAATGTACAATCTTAATCCTTTTACCTTCAATGATGTTATTATACACCACATGTTGTGTAATTAAAAGTAAAACTACCTTTTTTTTGTCTGTGCTACACGCGGATACATGTAAATTATAATTTTATTGTAAATAACATTCTTAGAGTAGAGTTTTTCTTATTAATAATATAATATCAATAATGTTATACTAAAATTCTTTAAGAAATGAATAAATCTGAGAAAATAAATTTTAGTAGTAAAAAATAAAATTTTGCACAAAAGTGAAAGATCTAGAATTATACTATTAGGTTACTTTAACATGACCTAAAGGTTACAAATTTAACTTACAAAAAGAGATTTCTCATTCTACGGTTGTATACAAATGCTATTGTTAGAATTTGGTATACTAAAAGTACCTTTTTTAGCAGACCAAATTATTGGTTAATTTCGCTTTTCTCCCTCTTTAAGATTTCGCTTCGACTATCTTTCTTCATCGAAGGCATCTAAATTTTTGTATGCATAGATTTTATTTTTGGATTGTCTCCATTGTAGCAATAAATTACAAAGCAAAATATAGAAGTTAGTATATCATAAACTTCATATAGTTAAAATGAAAATTAAAAAAACTAAAAACATAATTAAATATCCTCTCTGGCATTGCTTACTATTTTAGTCATGTTAGCAAATTACATATCAAACAATCCCTAATTTTTAGTAAATCAATTATTTCAATGCAATTTCTCATATTCCCATAAGTTTACATCCCTTGAAAAGTATTTACATGATATATGGAAAATCTTTTAAGTTTTGCTGAGGAAGACGAAGCAACTTAAAAGGGTATCTCCAAACTACAAGTATGATTTTTATTTCTAAAGTTCAAGTAGCAAATAAATCGTAGTACACATTTATTAGAGAAAAGCAATATTAGACTTAATTACATTAATTACCAATCATGACATCGGGAGGGGCAACATAACCTTGAGTGCCCATAGGATAAGGTAATGCAAGTATTGGTGAGGCCTTTTACCAACGCTTGACATAAAGTTGACGTGAGAGTCGCACATCAAAAGAATCAAGACAAATGCAGGAGTCAATGCGTATGACAGCAAACTAGGAGTGGTAGATGCGGTCTGTTGCATTGATACCAAATAGGCACATATTGCAATTATGGGAAAGTATAGGCGAGAGGTTTAAGTATAGAAATCACAGAAAGTTGTTGGAGGTACGCTGGCAGCACTCAGGGAGTGCGGCAACTAGGAAAATAAGGGGTGTAATTATTCAGACACATCAATGTTTCCCTACTACACGATGAGATTTTCTAATGCACTATAGGAAGGTAATGCATGTCTCTCAAAGTTAACGAGACTAACGCCATGACCCATGGCTCCAACTATGGTAACATGTTGGCGCACGGACATAAACCCTGGCTAGCACTAAACTAGGATCGGTTGTGGCCAACCAGCACCTAGAAAGTGATGGGGCAGATCATGGCAGAGCTGGCTCTTCAGGGGCCACCAAAATAGGAGATAGTGGGTGATTATCTCCATCAACACGTGGCAGTGGCAGAAGTGATAGTTTTGCAGGATTCTAGAAGTCTTATCCAAGCCAAATGTGTTGGTAAGACCTCCTTGAATGAAGGAGAACATGAATGATTGTAGAATATGGAGCAAGAAGTCCTTGATGAGATATTAAACTCTCTTTGAATGAAGATGCATGATTTAGTAAGTTAATGGGGAAGTTATTCCAAAATGAGGAGTCCTACTATACATGATTGGTTTAGTAGCCAAGTCATTCATGACCCTAAGTAGTTGGGGGTGCCAATTACTAACACTATAAATAAGTGTAGTGTGGCAGACAAGGGTCACAATGGTGAACACATAGAGAAGTATTGAGAGAACACATATGTGAGAGGCTTTGACATCTTTTGTATATTTTGGGAAAAGTAATAAAGATTGGAAAGTGGTTCCTGTAAATGCTGTGTGTGTCTTGTGTGAACAGTTTGGTTGAAACTAAATGTGACTTAGTACCATCATAAGATCCGAATTTTGGATGAAAATTTTGACCATGTGACACATAGCATGTGTGATCAAATGCTTCTTGTCCTCTTCGTGACCATCCTTTGTAAGCCCAAAATATGATAATTTGGCAGTGCAATCCTACAAGGAGCAAAACGTCGAAAGAGATCTTTAGAAGTTCTATTTACACAACACTGCAAAAGAACAACTAGAATAAACCTGTATGACAATCGAGGAACGAATTTTGGGGCTATGGGTCCTTGAGTTGGAGAAAATTACTTGGGACAATTTCTGATTTTCATCAACGGACATTGATGGTACTCTTCGATGATACTGGAGAAGAGAAACGCAGTGTTTGAATGCATGAGGCGGGATTGAAACTTGGCTTTGCCGTTTGAGAGTGGAGAAAGGAACAAAGTGCTGGACCTTTGAATTTACACTTCCATAGCCTCTTTAGTTCTGTTCGAGACTCGGTGAATTTTGAGCATCAATTTAATTTTGGTTTCTTTAGCAATCATGAACAATTGTGCCAAGCAAGCAATTAATAAATTTGGAAGCTCTATCGCCTTAGCAGTTACATCCTAGTAAAAGGAAATAAATATAGATAATTAGAATAGAGTATAAGAAGTCAAAACATCTGACATTAAATCCTATAATTTATTGGATGAAGAAAAGACCAAAAAGAGCCTAAAGAGATAAAGAGGTATGACATGTGGCACACCTATGCTATAGAATTAGTGTGTGTGTGTGTGTGTGTGTGTGTGTGTGTGTGTGTACATATATATATGTCTATATGTCATCACACCATGAAGAGTGACAGTTGCTAATAAAAGGTTAGAACAACACAAAATATTACAACAATTCATAAGGCCAGTTCAACTCTTGATGGAAAAATTATAAATATGATCATACCCCTCATGTTTCTATTTCATTTTGCAAATGATTTCCCTTATTCCACAAGATTCATGGTGGATTCCTCCAAATAATTAAGGAAGATATCGTTGTAAATGATTCCAAAAATAAAGAGTTCTTTATGTGTAACCTAGTCACCAAAAGATCCTTACAGGTTGTTACTTCTGCAATTGAAGGTATGCATTCTACTAGAGAATTGTAAATTTACGTTTTTTGCTAGAACGAGTATCCAAGAACATCTCATGCAAATTTGTTCATTAAGAAATTTCCCTTCAAAATGATTTTTTTCCCCCATAAATCTGGAAGGCCTACGCATATAAATTATCTACGAGCCTACTGGGCTGGTGCAGTAATCATTTAAAACCCATAGTGCATTTAATAATAATCATCTCTCTACCTTTCTTTCTTCAAATTCCTGCCTCGTGCAGCCAAAGATTTTCTCGGAGAAGAAACAGAGTTTGGCAGTGTCAAAAAAAAAAAAAAAAAACAGGGGAGCCTAAAGGAAACGAAAAGAAAAGAGAAAACAACCAACAAAAATACAAGAAGAATAAAAAACAGAGACAGAGTCAATTATTCTCAACATATCGCTTTCTCTCTTTCATTTCTCGGGATTTCCAGCATGGGTTCTTGCAGAGACCAACAAGAACGAGCAGGAGATGGAGAGATGAAGCAAGCCAAGTGCACGTGGGTTCATGGGCCTATCATAGTAGGTGCAGGACCATCTGGTCTGGCAACATCTGCTTGCCTCTCTCAACAAGGTGTACCTTCTCTGATTCTTGAGAAAAGTGATTGCATAGCTTCACTTTGGCAACACAGAGCATATGATTGCGTTAAACTCCACCTTCCAAAGCAGTACTGCGAACTGCCACTTCTTGGTTTCCCTGATAATTTCCCCAAGTTCCCCACAAAGCACCAATTCATCTCCTACATGGAATCCTATGCCTCACACTTCTCAATCCAGCCTAAATTCAAGCAAGCTGCTCAGAAAGCTGAATTTGATAGCATTAGTGGGTTCTGGAGGGTACAGACTCAGGACTTGGAGTACATTTCTCTATGGCTTATCGTCGCCACTGGGGAGAATGCTGAGCCTGTTATACCAAAAATCGCTGGAATCGACCGGTTTAACGGTCCTATCCTGCATACAAGTGATTACAAGTCTGGTTCTGAGTTCCAGAACCAAAGGGTCCTGGTTATTGGCTGTGGCAATTCCGGTATGGAAGTTAGCCTAGACCTCTGCAGGCACAACGCAACCCCTCATATGGTGGTCAGAAATACCGTAAGCTCTTTAAATCGTTATTGCTTCATCTTGGTCACCAAAAATTTAAATCAAACATTAAAATTTGAATATACATATATATATATATATATATTTTTTTTTTTTTTCAATCTAAGTTTTTGATTAACCCTGTGTCGAATTTGGCCGGGTACAGTTGCATGTTCTACCCAGAGAAGTATTTGGCATGTCAACATTTGGAATAGCCATGGCACTCCTAAAATGGATACCTCTAAGATTAGTTGATAAGTTTCTACTGCTGATGGCTTACTTGACCTTTGGGGACACAGACCAAGTAGGCCTCCCGAGACCACAAACCGGCCCAATTGAGTTAAAGAATGTCACTGGAAAGTCCCCGGTACTAGATGTTGGTGCATTGTCACATATAAAATCCGGAAAAATTAAGGTAACAATCAAGAATCTACCCTTGTCTTTACTTGGTTCAGATTTTGGGTTAACCTGTTGTGTCGCTTATGCAATACCTTTTAGCTAATGTTGTTACGTTTCAGTTGATGGCAAGTGTGAAAGAGATAACAAGAAATGGAGCAAGATTCATGGATGGGCAAGAAGAGATGCTTGATTCTATAATTTTAGCAACTGGGTACAAAAGCAACGTGTCTACTTGGCTCAAGGTAAGCATGACCCCATCTCTTGGTTTTATGTTCTTTTATTTTTAGTTCTAATCTTTTATTATTAATTCTAACCTGGACGCATTCACCGAGGCCAGAAGCTTCCAAAACTCTTCTTTTCTCCTCACGAAAAAGAATAAAATCAGTTTGGCCTGTTGGAAAAAAAAAAATTGCATTTTGTGTGGTTTTACGATAAGTTGCTGTCATAACACACAATATTTTTTTTACGAAGTTCATGGATAACAGCCCTATTTGCTCTCTTTTCCAGAGGACAATTTATGATTACCAAAAAAATAAAAAAATAACTGGCTTTTACTCTTTCTAGTTGCAAAATGGATGGACTATTTGATTTATAATTGGATCACTAATTGATGGTAGGCTTCTGCAATATTTAGGGCTGTGATTTTTTCACAAAATATGGTATGCCTAAGACACCCTTTCCTAACGGTTGGCAAGGAGAGAACGGACTTTACACCGTTGGCTTCACAAGAAGAGGGCTTCTGGGTACGGCCTTTGACGCCGTCAAAATTGCACAAGATATAGCTAATCAGTGGAAAACGTTCGAGAGCTGCAACAACCGTTGAAGTTCCCACATTATTCTCCCAGGAAAGTCATGGCCGAGGAGTAAGGCAAGCAAATAATTAAAAGATGAAGACAATTGATAAATCTCCGATGTTAGGCTTATTGTTTGGGCAAGCAGGGCCAATCAGGTTTCAATTTTCCCCGTCGGCTGCCTCCTATTTTCCGGTTATTGTAAATGTCCCCAACTCAATAGCCACCAATTATCCATTGTTTGTCACTCTAGCGTATGTACAAAATATTTACGAGTCCCCGTAAATGTGCGGGCAATATTGATATGCAATAAAACAGGGTTTTATTAAGCGGAGTGTGGGTCTCACTTTTTCATTTTGATTTGTGTGTCGGTAAGAAGTTTCTCTGTTCGCGGGAATAACATTCCCGTTTCTAGGAAAGAAAACCTTGACTTAGCTTCCGCGTGCGTTTGCAAGTTACATTAACAGGGTTTTTGAAGAAACAATGAAACTGACCCTCTGCAGCTACCTTCTTGCCAATTCTGCTGGCGGCATTCCCCAAAAGCGGCTTCAATGAGGCCCTCCGTCCGAGAGATTTTACAAATGGATGGTCAAAATGTTTAAATGGAGTAATTAATTCCCCTGCTCGCGCCCCGTAATCTTTTACTGCATTCACAGTCAAAAGGATATAGTTGAAGTCATTTAACTTCCCCTCAAAATGAGCATCTCTATTTTCTTTCTGTTGTGTTCGAATGGTTTTAAGTTTTCATGAATTGAACTATGCGAATCTAATGTTCAGATCAATCCATGCATATGTAGTATCAACTATTTCGGTTAGTATTTTGCCAACACGGTATCGTAATGTTTCCATGAAACATGGCAGGAGTTAGCATGTGTTGTGCCCCGAGCATACGCAATGCTTCTTGTACGCTTTCATTCAAGATTTCAACTCTAAGGAATCATTGCTTGTTCAACATTTAATGCATATAGAAAAGAAAGATAGCTTATCCTTGTTCTTTCTTTCCGGTGTGAAACGAGAGCTCACTCTTGTATTGCTGGCTTATCTTTATTTGGTAGATTGAGTTATATTGGTATTTGGCATTTGATAGTTCTGGGTAACGTATTTTGTTTATCAAACATTTAACATTATACGTCTCCTTCCAGCAGTTTTAACATCCAATCCACTTAAATAATTTTTCCATACTAAGGCAGGCTCGTTATACCGAGCACCAACGTTTATGCTTTTATTCAGCCTGGGTAATTAGTTTGGTTATTTTCCTAGTCTACTTCGGAAGCGCAGAGCAATTTTAAAATGCATTGTCACAGTTGACGAGGCTACTGCTGGTGCGTTTACCCCATTCAAGGACAGTCTACCGTAGGCTGGGTTTGCCGAGTGACCCACGTCCACGATGCATAATATTAAATTACAAATTTGTTAACTTGTTGAGTTCGACATTTGGGCCAGTAGTCGGCCATAACAAACCATAATCGCCTCTCTTTCATGAAAATTATTGTTTAATTCATGTTTCCCCGTACTGCATCATCATCGTGATTTGAGCGAAATAATTTAAACTCGTAACAAATGAGCCTAAAGAAATATGAAATATCCCTGACCGCGTCTCTTGTGTTTAACCCTTTTGCGGGCTTGCATGTCTATCCCATCTATCTCTATTAAAAATATTATACGGGTTCTACCCAAAACTTGTGACGCTATATATTCACATAATATGTATATATATATATATATATATTTACATCGATCCCCACCACTTTAAAACCAATATAGCGTCACAATCATCGTGAATACAAATACTATCAATGACATGGCGGCTTTTGTAGCCCGTGTTTGAATTGAAATCCGATATTAAAGAAAGGGTTAGAATCCGATCTTTAATGAGACCTATATATATATATATATATATATATAATGGCAATTTTGGGTTGAGAAGTCAGTGGACTGCAAAATAAATAAATAAAATTAAAGTATTAGACTGTGATGTAACGTGTGTTAAGTTTATTTCTTAAATGTATGATCATAGAATATTTATAATATTATTGATGGACTCTTATTAGCTAGTAAGGATAATACAATCGTTGGAGTACACCAAAGACTCCTTGTTCTGTGGTGTTGGCATACTCCTCTGCTATGCTTGTTGAGAAATAGCGGAGCGACATTTTGTGGTGGGTGACATTGAGGTGATTGAACGAGTACGAACATCTCTCTGAGTGATACGTGTCTCCTCTTTCATCGGACGAGGTCTCTTCCAACAACGATTAAAATGAGGTGAGGATGGTGAAGATACCATGCGAGAGGATGCCGAGTAGAAGTAACAACTTGGCGGAGGCTTTTGCGCGTGCGGCAGGCTGATCTTATGTTCATGGTGAATTACTTTTATTATTGTTTAAACATACTATGTGTAACTAGCAAGGTATAATACGCAATAAATTAAATATAATATATACATAGAAAATTTTTAATAATTGTTTATACATTTCATCATTCTGTTGCATATTTTACTTGTTTTTGATACAATATATATATATATATATATATATATTTGGTGAGCATAGTTGAATTCTCTTCGTTGTTGAGTTTCTGACGAATGACACGCAATTGCTCTTGTTTTTACGTACGTATGTCATGAAACTCATCTCTACAGGGAATTGCTTACGCAGAGTTGAGTCATCCACGGGAGGACAATGGCACGTAATTGCCAATGGACTGAACATGATTTAGAGAAGCTGGTTATTTGGGGTTTGCCCAATTTATCTTTATCTTACGGGGAACATCATATTGTACATGGGCATTGCTAATCATCACAACGTCGGCCATACGCTTTGTTTGAATGGTCCTGTAATTGTACTACCAAACAAGAAAGTGCCATGTACTCGACCATATTTTATTCGTATTCTTTTGAAGTGAAAACAAGTTTTTGTTTCTTTTTTGTTTTGAAATAGAGTCAGTACCCATTCTGAAACAAACAGCACATGTGACATATCATATAACAGACATGCGCGCGCATTTGGGGCGGCTGCCTCCAGAGGCAAAGAATACGTATCTTAGCTATATGTATACATATGGGCTGCTGCTGTCTCCGGAGGTCGGCTCTTTATGCTGCATAGAAGCTAGCAGCATTGTCACACACGCATAGTATATAATATATAAAATATATTTAAATTATATAAAATATATTTAAATTATATATATATATATATATACCCACATATATATATATATATATATATGTAGAGCGAGACAGACAGAGAGGAGGAGGGTCCCTGTATTATTTTATTCTCGTTCTTTCTCTTTGTCTTGGCGATATATGATTGAGACAATGATGGGGCTTGGAGTTTTCCCATCGGTTATGGTACGAAGCCTCGGAAGCGAATTGACAGCTCTGCCCCTGTCTTACTCATCCAGAACCCAAAGCCCCTCTCTGTCTCGCTCTCTCTCTCTCTCTCTCTCTCTCGTTGGCGCAAGCCAGCACCTCCTTTGGCCATTTTCTCGTCTTTCGATCTTCTGACTCTCTCTTCTCTCAAGACAGCGAGAAGGGAGAAAGGTCCAAGTTTTGGGAAGTGGGGAGACATAGGGTGTTGGAGTTTTGAAAAAAGGGCCCCGGGGGGGGGCTGTCTCCCTGCCACCGAACTCGAAATCCCCATCACAAGCTTCCAATCCAATGCACGCGTTTCTACGGATGATCAGAACCGTACGGCACTCCTCTACTCAAGGCCAGTTTTGGCAAGAGATGAAAGGACTGTGAGACAGTGAGAGAGAGAGAGAGCGAGAGAGGCACCGCTCTCTTTCTTTGCCCCTCCTCGTCTTCTATAAATTGTCTTCATTTTCATTCCTCCTTTTGCATGCAGCGATCTGCCAATCTCACGATGTTGACTTCACCTCGCCTCACTCTAACTAATTCCAGCTGTCATAACACTGCCGCGTAGTTAATAGAAACGCTCGTATGGGCCACCGTATATGACATGTTTGTAATCGCTACTCACTGACCAGTGTACGTGTCACAAAATCGGCTTTTGTACGAAGAATTTGGTTCGGTTCCTTTGAAGCTCAACTAAAACGTGGTTCTGAATTTTCGTCGATTTCAATTCCGGTCAGTCTGAGTGTAATTCTGGCTGTGGTATTGTTTTGAACCGGATCCACTATTTTTATAATTTCTGTTGAAACGGTATGAGAAAAAAAGAGAATATTTTGACCTTTTCTTTATTTTATTTTATTTTGGTCTTTTTTTTGGAAGCACCAATTAAAATGGGCAATTTTTAGTTCAATTGTACGACTCATTGCCATTCCAATTCAAGCCGTTAACCGTAACTAAACTGCCCCTCTCCTATTTCCAATTATAACGGCAATCGTGTAGTAGATTCCAATTTCTGATACAATTCTTGGCCCATTTTGTTTTAGTAAAGTTACAGTTCAAACTGAAATTAGTGTGTAGCTAATGTTTTGCATACATCAGATCGCTTTATTTTTACTATATGAGATGAGCAAAATCTACTAATGGTATTGAAATCCATATATGATTAGGTGAATTTTGATCTATATGTAAGGGGTCATGAATTTAATAATTGTAAATGTGATAAATTCATTCTCATTTCTCACTTGACCGCTGTAATGTTTCTTAATGATAGCGTTGGGTCGAGAAAGAGGGGTTGGGAGGGCCGAGGCCACATATCTATGTAAGTATAGTTTGGCGTTACATGGCATGCAATTGTACCAATCGACTAGCTAGAGGTCCGATTGTTGTGCATGCATGATTGTAATTGCCAATGCAAATGTTTAAAAAAAAAAAAAAAAACCCAGTGCATTCGTATTAACCCTTTGCCACAGGTTACATGCAAAGGACAAAATTCCTATTCTGTCATTTATACTATTGGAATTCAATATTGCTTTTGTGGTTTTGTTAAGGTTTTTTCTCTTTAAAAGTGACGAGATGATGACGCGAGAGAAAAAGGTAACAAAAGAATTCCCCTCTCTGTACTGTAGCTATAGCTACACTTTGTTTTCCCATTGATCTAGGGGCCCACTTGATCTCAGAGATATGTCACTTTTACAGCAGCTATGGCCTAGCTGACAAGTGGAGAAATGGAATAGAAGAGAGAGACCTCTCATTGTGCGCGGGCCACCCACCTCGACTAGGCTTTTCTCCTCGTTGGGGTTCAAATAAATGAATCAGTGTCGCAGCTGCATGTTTCTTTCGTTCTGCCTTATACTGACCCAACGAGAATATTAAAAGCGATGGAAAGACCCTACATTCAAGACATTGCTTATTGTTATATATCTGCTGCTGTAATGCAGTTAAATTTTCTATGAAAATGACATTTCCCTCAGTATATATGGTAATACTTATTCACATAGTTTCGTTATTCGATCGATTCATGAAAATCCAGTTACACAGAGCTGTGCAGTACAGAATGAAGATATATGTAACAGAGTGGAGGTGGCCTGACCTTGGAATACGAGCAAGTCATGCCATGCTTAACTGGACGTCTCACTGACCAGAAACACGTTGCAGTTGCCACCTTCTTCTATCTTCAATTCAGTGTATATATGACAGCTAGACCCTCTACAACCATTGAAGCATTTTATCCGTAGTAGTCACTGCATGTATAAAAGACTATATATCTGACTTTCATCGAACTTGAATCATGATAATTTGTGAGTTTCTCTCCAATAATTTTTTGAACAACCCTAACTGGTGAGAAAGGCATATGCAAAGTACCGGTTAATCATACCTAAAGAAAATAAATGACGTATGGCACAACTTTAACTTGTAACTAACTTGATCATAAAGTTTTACGGGCAATTTCATGTCCAAAAATGGTTTCACCACTAAATATAAACTACTAAATGAAATTCATAAATTGATAACTTGTAATCAACTATAATGGAATTATAAAAAAAAGAAAAAAGTATACTTATATTACCAAGCTTCTGATGGGCTTGCTATAAATTCAAAAGGCCAACCTAATTATTATTCTTTGAATGAGAAATCATGTTTTTTTTTTTTTATCTAGTATATACTTGGATGACATGTTCAATATCTCTAACTCTCTTTTATTGCAACCAATAAAAACCTTCTCTAGTACGAAGAAACACATGTTGCCTTTAGAGACGATTGTACCTCCGTACTTGTTGCAAACACTTTTAACTTCTCACCTTTTGCAAGGTATTGCTCCATCATGCCTAATAAACTATTACGCAGGATAGTAGGAATGTCAAAGAAGCATGCTAGAGCTACGTGCTAAGAGGCTTTTGACATGCTCCTTTAATCGCATCACTCTCTTACTCGTTAATGACAACTCACCAATGACAATATAAATACTTTATGATCACACCCTCTTAAGATAAGACAAACACACCAAACTTAATCTTCTTTATTCTTTTAAATAGTTTTTATTAACTAATGCATTAAAGTTACAACCTAAGACCCTCTAGCTTTTTCATTATCTTACAAGTCACAAGCTCTCATTCAAAAATCATTATCAACATTTGGCATCGTCTATAAGAAATAACAGAAATAACATGTTATCTGTCTGTTCCCTTTTTGTCTAAAAGCTATCTTACCATCTCTTTTCTTTTCGTGATATTTGCAAGTGCTTTCATATTAGAGTTATGAGAGATGATTTGTTTAACCAAACTTTAATAATGTCTCTCTATTTGTTACTTTTAGCCTTATTAACAAACAACCCTAAGCCCTAATAAACTAGGTCTAAGTTATGAAAGAACAAATCAAGGCTTTAACTACCGCATTGGCATCCTTGATTAAAGAATGAAGAGGTTTCCTCCTCCAAACCTTATAATGTACTCCACACCAAGAAATGCATAGACTTGATATTCTAATTTGACAAATCTTTTGGGAACTCAAAATCAAAATGTAAACATCACCAATAGAGGTAATATAGTATTGTCAATACTAACAAGGATAACAATCCTTGGTTTTTTTAAGTAGTTCATGGCTTAAAGGTTATTCATTTATTTATTATAAAGGTTATAAGGCCATTCTCTAGTTATTTCTACGTAAAAGGATAATATGAGTCCTTTGACAATAGTTTGTCCAACATGGTTAGGGTTTTTATCTAGAATATCTAATAAACATTCTTTAAATGAGGTTAAGGTTATGAAACAAGTTAAGAAATTAATATTATAAGTAATTGCATTACAAAGCAAAGGGTCCTTTTTTTTTCACATGAAGACACATTTGATTTTCCTCTTTCTTAAGAGATTTAGGATGTACTTTTCAAAGAAAAGTTTAAGATGTCTAATCTTAATAATTATGATAAAATCTTAGACTTTATGAATTACTAAAACTAGTTTCACATTTTTATATCTTTACATAGAGCTTTTAATGTCATCATATGTAAGGCTTTCACCACTAATTTCAAAGAAATTACCTAATGTTAGTGCACAAAACTCTCTCATAATTCTTTTGTGAACTTAGAACATTTGGGCCAATAGTTCATAATCTAGTTTATCACTAATAGAAGGCAGAAAAGGCCTTAATAGCACTAATGACTATTCGTCAACAACCAAGTGAATCATTGAAAGAGTATATGGCTTGGTTCAAATTAGAGATGTTGGACATATAGGGATAAAACCCCAACTTTGTAATGGCAGCTTTTTGTACTAGCCTAAAAAAATCTCGCTTTACCTACCCTTTAAATATAAAACCATTGACAAACTTTGTAAAAGTTATGCAAAAAATATAAAAAGTACATTCTAGTGAAAGATGTATTAAAGGCAAGGAATGAAGGTGAGGATCATTGAAAGAACAAGGATGGCAAGAAACCTAAAGGTAAGATAAAAAGCAAGATTTCACCCTACAAAATGAAAAAATGAAGGAGCTCTAGCTTAAATTCTTGCTACTTATGGTACACTCGTCTTATAATCACTAGGTTTATCTTCTTTATAGAAATCAAAGACAAAAACCTAGTCAAATGACCCCCTTTAAGTGTATTCCTCCCTTTAATAATGAGATTGGACTAAGTTTTACCATTTTAATAATGATCATTGTCATACAATAGAGGATTATTGTCATCTGGAGAATGAGATATAAGAGCTTATTAAATGAGAAATATTACAAAATTTTGTAAGTAGATATGAGTGAGGCAAGGAAAATGAAACTAGAAGTTGAATTCCTAAGTAGAAAGAACATTACATGTAATTGTGAAGTCTCATTAGAGACTAAGGTGAATAATGTCATTATACCTTTTTGTTGCCCTACTAAAAGAGTCATCAATGTGATTATGATTGGTATGACAATTAATGTTACATCATTAATAAGAAAGTCTTATACTAGAAGGGTTTTAAATGTGTAAGGCAAATGATGATATGAAATCAAAATCTTGATCACATTTATAGATGATGATTATGAAAGAATTAAGTATCCTCTTGATGATCTTTTCATAATTGGCATTTTAATGAATGACTTTGTTATAAAATAGGTTTGGTAGATATCTTGTATTATGACACTTATGTCAAAATGGGATTCATTAATGAAATTGTATGACTTGTTTACTACCCACTATACAATTTCTCAAGTGTACTCATTAATCTAAAAGGGACAAATGATGTGCCTATCATCTAAGGTATTTCACCATAATCTAAGGACTCAACCTTGGAATTCTTAGTGGTTAATACTCTATCCTTCTACAATGCAATTTTAGGGAGGTTAGCTCTCTAATCCTTTAATACTATTTTGTTTATCAAATATCTAAAGATGAAGTCCCTTACCTTAGTTAGGATTAAGGAAGTCTAAGAATATCAAAAGCAAGCCCAAGAGCATCAACTAAGGAAAAGAGCAAATCAACCAATATCAAAATTTTTAGCCTAAACCATGAGAAAAAAAAATCTCAAAGATAAGGGAATACCAGTTAAAGGGTTAATACAAATCCCTCTTGACCTTAAAAAAACTAGAAAAGTTGAAACCTTATCAAAAGGGAGAAATTATTAACTTCTGAAGTTACAATGTTAAAGTCTTCATATAGGTCTTGGCTAATATGCTTCTGATAAATTTTAAGGTCATGACCTATAGATTTAGCAATCCCAATTATCTTTCTATTAAGCTAAAAAAAAAAAAAAAGAATTTTGTGTCATTAAGGGAAGTTGTAATTGAAAAAAAGGTAAACAAATTATTGCAGGCAAATTGCATTAGAGCAATTGTCTATACAATGTGGTTGGTGACCATAGTAATGGTAAGAAAGTATAATGACAAGTGAAAAATGTGTGCTAACTTATAAACCTAAATAAGGCATGCTCAAAAGGCAATTGTCGATTTCCTTACATTAATCAACATGTTGATGGGACTTTGGGACATAAGCTTGTTACCCTTATGGACACCTTTTCTAGATATAATTAAATCCCAATGTATGAGCCAGACTAAGAAGACTACTTTCATCACCAAAAGAGGAATATATTATTAAAAAGTAATATTGTTTAGCTTCAAGAATGCTAGAGCTACTTACCAAAGTTTGATTAAAAAAATGTTTAAACACCAAATAGGCAAAAGCATGAAAGTTTATATTAAAAATATATTGTTTTAAAGCAAGACATCTCTAGACTACATAACCATCCTTTAAGAAACTTTTGTCACATTAAAAAAGTACAACATAAATTTCAATTCCATCGAATGTGCCTTTAGGGTGTAGTTTGGTAAATTCTTAGGATTCCTTATGCCTCACAAGGGAACAAGGCCAATTTGGAGAAGATACAAGCCATTTAGAATCTTTTTTCTCTAGTAAGCATAAAAGAAGTTTAGGCTTTTATAAGTATGGTAGCCTATTTCAATAGTTTCATTTTGAAATCTAGAGATAAACAGCTCCAATTCTTCTAAATATTAAAGAAAGTGTTGGGATTCAAATGGATCAAAAAATGTAAACAGGCTTTCATTAAACAAAAGAACTATTTAGCTTTTAGCCTTGGTTTTTATTATACTAGTTTCAAAAGAATTATTTCTCAACCTTATAATAAATGTCTCTATGATTAGTTATATACTAGTTTAAGATGGAGGTTCTATTTAAAAGTCAATATACTATATTAGTAAGGTTATGCAAGGCATTAAACTTTGGTACTTTAAGATTGATAGGTTGGAACTTACCTTCATAATTTTAGCTAGAGAACTTATATTGTATTTTCAAGCCCATAAGATCATTGTTCTCATAGACTAACCTTTGAGATTGATCTTACAAATACCTGACATGGTAGGAAGGATGCTATAATGGTTAGCGAAATTGGGAGAACTTGACATATAGTTCCAACCAATAAAGGTTATAAAGGGTCAAATACTAATTGATTTCATCAATGAAAGGACATGATTAAACCAAGGGTCTTCATAAGCTCCCACCCTTTATATGATACACGTAAATAGTTCTTCAAACAAGGAAGGAAGTGGAGCCTAAATTATTTTCCAAGGACTTAAGAATGTCATCCTTAAATACATATTAAAATTTTATTTCCCAACTTTAAATAATGAAATTGAATATAAAGCTCTTATCATTAGTTTTGAGATAATCAATGCTTTTAAAATCAAAGTTCTGAAAATACATAGTGATTACCAATTAGTTGTAGGCTAAGTCATAGGGAAATATAAAGCCAAGGAAGAACTTATGGCCAAGTATTTAAAAAAGGTGAAAGAGATTTAAGAAGACCTTATGAAAGTAGTAGCCTAGCAAGAACTTATAAAAATTATAAGGGTAGAGAATGTATGAGTAAATAAGCTTTTCAAATTTCACCCATCTTGGAATGTTAGAGCAAAAAGGCCTATTATAATGGAGACATTATAACATTCTAAGTATAAGGTAGTAATTATAAAGGTCATAATCACATAAGCTAGATTGACTTGGATAGATCACATTGTTAAATATCTTTATATTACAAAGCTCCCCAAAGACAAATAGGAGGTTTGAAAAGTTAAATATAATATGGCCCAATACACTTTCCTAGAAAAAAGGTTGTACAAAAGATCCTTTAACCTTTCATTACTCAAATGTTTGACTAGATAAGAAGGCAATCATGTCTTTAAAGAAATCTATGAAGAAATATGTAGGAATCATATAGGAGGAAGAGTGATAGCAAAAGTAAAGATTCTTTTGTTTTCTATTAAAGGAAGATTCATTAAGATTGGTACAAAGGTATGAAAATTGCCAATGTTTCATGAACTTACTATAACAACCAACAACTTAGCTCACCTTTGCTTTTAATTTATAGTCCTTTATATAATAAGGATTAGATCTTATTGGTTTATTCTCATTTATAGTAAAAAGAAGAAACTTTTGGCTAGCATAATAGATGTCAATGTAAAGAAGTTTGCTTGGAAAGCCATCATATGTAGGTTTGGAATCCTACGAGATATCATCATAAATAAGAGGAAGTAATGTGATGGTGCTAAATTCAAAACTTTTTATGAAAAGCTAGACATCAGTTAAAATTTTTAGCATTTAAGCATCCTTAAATCAATAGACAAGTTGAAGTGACTAATAAATTTATCATCCAAGGCCTATAGAAAAGGCTTAGCAAATCCAATTGGCAATAGGTAGAAGAATTGCTTATTGTCTTATGGGTGTAACACATTATTGCAAGAGTAGTTACTCATAAAATCCCTTTCACATTGGCATTTTGATTAAAAGCCATAGTGCTAATTGAAGTTAGTGAACTTGGCCATTGTTTTGCCAATTTCTAGGTTGATGCTATCAAAAAAAAAAAAAAACCTTGAAGCTAACTGGTATCTGTTGAAAGAAGCCAAGAAATAAGCTATGATTAATACAATAACATTATAACAGAAAATAACTTAATATCACAACAAGTGAGTTCTTGAACAACTCTTTAAAGAAGTCAATATGGCCTTTTGCAAGTGGGAAACAAGTATGTGTTAAGAAGGAATATGCAAGTTAGTACTTAATTGGGAAGGTCCTTATAAGGTGGTCATTTAACCGAAAAGTTATAGACTATAATAACTTGATAGGAATTTGATTCTAAGGGTTTAGAACTTAACTAATTTGAAAATTTATTATTAGTAATATTTTGTATTTTTTTTGGTTCTAAATAAGAACATATCCTTTATCCATTTAAAGGTAATCAATAAAGAACAAAGTTCCCTTAATAGATGTGGTGTTGTGCTACCTTCGAAAGAAAAGACCTTGATTAAATATTCATGTTAAGATTAGTATGTATAAGCTTGGTGACTAAAAAAAAAAAGCCAAAAATGATGGGAAATTGGGCTAACCACTATAAAAATGACTCCTTGATCAATGTTTTGTGTTAATATAAATATGCATAAACCCCAAAGGTAACAATCAAAATATCCAAAGATATGGACACTAAATACTTAAAGATATAAGTACAAAAAACTGAAGGATATAGCTATAAAAAAACAATTAATATAGACACAATTTGGCTAGTTATTATAAGAAGGACTCCCTAATTATTATAACATATAAAATATATGTAGTGTAATGCTTTCCTAAAACAAAAAAAGATAAAAAAAGCATAAAGAATCCTAAGTGCATGAATTCTTAAGATGATTTTTACTTTTAGTTGGACAAAGGTCAATGCAAAGCCAACAAAAATAACATAATCAGTGAAAATAACTTGGTAAAATTTAGGATGATGACTAGAAAAGATTGTCTACAAATGAAAATCTTGACATGCATGAAGCATAACCTTTACTCCTAACTAGACAAAATAAAAAGGAACTCAATTAGTGAGCAATGACTTAGTGAAATATGAAAAGATAACAAAGAAAAAAAATCATTCCTGAATATGAGTTTTGATTATTGTATGGAAATTGTTTTATGCATATCCAAATAAGGCATGTCAAACATAAGAGAAAATCATATTATAGTCAGAGATTAGCTTGAACAAAGCTTAAAATGATAAGCACTCAAGATAGGAATTAAATTTATGTTTTTAAAGTCATAATAAGGTGAAAATGACATTGCTTAGCAAGATGTTATTTATTTTGTAAAGGATGAAAGAGAGAAATAACATGAACAAGTATTTATTTAATTAATTTTCAAAAAATATAAGAAGGCATCTCTTTTTGGTTATCCAACTACATAAAAGAATAAACAAATACAACAAGTCTAGGTCTTTACCTTTAACCAATTAGTCATAATGAAAGTTAGCATTATAAAATAGTCATGAGGCATGGATAAACATATAACCTATATAATATATGGTCAATCACCTCTCTCATAATCTACAATAAAGTAAGATTACTAGTAAATGACACAACATAATACAAAACTACCTAATATAAGGTTATGAGAAACAAATTAGGTACTTGAAAAAGTTATTATGAACAAAAAACTAACTCTGAAGAAATATAACAAGGATAAGATCTTTCTTGCTCAACTAAACATATATGTGCACAAAAAGGAAAAAATGAGAACGAAGGAAAAGGTAGAAAATGTTGTAAGCCTTTAGGGAAAAAAGCAACTTAAGTCACATTTATAATTAACCTAATCGTTTTGTGCAAACAAGAAAAATATGTCCAATTCAGTAAAGAGGAAAATCAAAGATAAATTAGTCTTATGTTTATAAGAGAACATCATATTAATCCATTAAGGATTTTCTCTTTATCAATTAGATAAAGGTCATGCTTTTCATAAGAAGAATTATTTTTCCTTATCTTAAAAGAAATCCTAAATAAATTATACATCCTAGCTCTTATTGTTAAATATAATAGAAAGTTGTATTGTTAAATATAATAGAAAGTTGTATGCATTTACCATCTCCTCAAAGTAAAGAGATGATAAACACACACAATAAAGATATTATACATTCTTAATTACTAGATGAAATAACCATATCACCCACATAAAGACTTTTTAAAGGAAATTTAGAATGGCAAAAAGCCATAAACAATTTTGAGGATAAGATGAAATGCCCCCTAAGACTTCATATCTATAGGATACAAAGGCTAATTGGCAATCTTAAACATGCATCATTATTAACATTTAAATTGTTTATCATCTAAGTGTAATCATTACTTACATTAATGGAGACATAAAAACCTATAGGAATAATGACCAATATAGAAAGCCAAAAGACAATTGTACTACACAAGTAAAGAATGAAATTGAACAACTTATGGAAACTATCTGACTTTGTTTGCCTATGTGAAATGTAAAGTCAAGAAAACATTCAAAACCAAAATGACAAATTACATTTTACCTTAAATTATAAAGTTTAGATTATAATGGAATCCCTTATAATTCATTAAATAGAACTCGATTCATAGTCATACATCAATAGAATGATAAACAAACCACCAATTTCTATAAAAAGAGAATTCTATTAACAATTAGGATGCAACTTTGCTTATTTATCCAATTACAAACAATGCCTCGCAAATATAATAACCTAGACTTTAGATATAGTTCATTTAATTATTAGAGAAATTTAATAACAATAGTGTTGAGTGCTAGATTTTGAATGGCTAAAAGGACATTGACAAGTCTTATAAAAAAAAAGTTCCTTTTTCAATTGAAAACGATAAGGCAAGTGATCCATATAGACTATAAGGATTATGATAAACATACCTTATCCATTTTGCTATATGTACCAAAAGGCAATAGAAGCTTGATACTTAAGATGTAAAGGAAGGCATGTTAAAGAAATAGATAGTGAAATGTTAAAGTATGATTACAACATTATTAATAGACAAATCCCTTAATCCTTACATAAAAGTTATAACATATCCAGGCTAAATTGCTTATCTTATAAGGATAAAGTGCCTCAATAATGAAGTGTTATAACCAATTCACCAAAGAAGTGGGACACAATCTATCAAAGAGATTCCTAAGATGACAAAGTCCATATAAGCTTGTCCTTGACTTAAGCTAAAACCAACCTTAAGGGGATAAAGAACATAACTCTCTATAAGACCAATTTTTCTTGTATTACGATCACCCATAGAGCTTAAGTAAAGAGATTCTATAAGTTTCTTAAACTATAATTACCTAGGTAGGCTAGATAAAGATCACATAGGAGGATAATTGTAATATCAAGAAACAAATTAGCCCTTTTACAAGTGATAAGATGAGTAACAATCATTAAATTATGCAAATTCTTATAGAATGGAAATGGTTTATAAGAACAAACTTCATATTCTCTCAAGCATAGAGGGGCATGAGGCAATGAAGAAACAAAAAGGAGAATGTAGAAGAAAAATTAGCAACCCTTAAATTTATAAAAAGGTAACTAGCAAGAGGTTAACTATAATTAATATTAAAGGAAAGGTTCACCTACCTTATAGTTATGAAGACTTAACAAATAGTAAAGAAAAAATAATGTGTTCAATATAAGAAACTAGTTATGACACATAAACCTTTAAGGGAAATAAGTGACAACCAAAAACATGTCAATAAACTTAAAATCATTTGTAAAACAAATAGAGTAGCAATTCATCAATTGCGAAAAATAAAAACATGAAAACAAAAGGCAGACCTTAGAAAACTAGGTAAGTTTGTTATTACTTAATAGTAAGAAGAGTAAGAGAAGGAAGCCTAAGTGTCTTATCTAGATTTCCAATAGAAAAATCCCCTTTAAAAAAAGGGCAAGTAAACCCAACCTTTTTAACATTAGAAAATTTCAACTTTAAATCCTTATAACATTGATTGTAGCAAAAATTACTTTAAATAACCTCTCTTATTAAATTCTTCAAAAGGGATAAACCTGTCACAAATCATCTCCCATTCATTCATTAACACCTTTTTAAGTTTGGAAATAACCTTTAAGGTTGCTTTAAGCCTAGTTATCTTGGCTTTTTCCTCTAAAGCCTACTTGGATGAATCAAATTCTAGTTTGTGGCGGTAAAGGGTCACTTCCTTTAAGGTGACTTTTAATTCTTGCTCTTTGGTGTCTAAAGCCAATAAAAGAACGGCCCAATTGCCTACACTCCTTTTAATCCTTACTAATTTGTTTTTTAACTTTTGGATAAAAACACCAATTATTACTTAGAAAGAATCAGTTGCTTATTATGGCCATCAAGTCTATAATACGATGTTCAAAGATCATCTCCCCTTTTAAAATGACTACCTTCTTAAACTCCTTTTTAAACTCTAGTTGGCACTTGGCAAAAGTCAATTGTTTGTTTTGGTCAAGTCTAGAATATGATTATCAAAGATCATCTCTCTCCTTTCAAATTAACTTTGCCTTTATGGACTCCTTAAACTCCTTTAATTGTTAGAGGAAACCCTCAAAACCTAGCATAATTGAAGAAGCACTTACCTTGGGGCAAGAAACAATAAGATGAACTCGGGAATTGAAGTGTGGCTTGATAACCTCACCTCTTGCCCTATAAACAAAAATAGTTATGTTGTCCCTAGAGTTAAAGATAAGGCTAATACTTACACCCTTATAAGAGATCGGTAGCATGATGGTAGAGACATTAAAAGCACCAAATAGATCACCTTCAAAAGGGCCTTTCACTTCTTAAGAGACCAACTTTTAGTCGAGTGACTCTAAAGAAGGATTTTGGGTATTTAGTGAGGGATTGTTGGAATTCCTACTCTAGCCAACTATAAGACTAGCCACAATGACCTCTTTAATCATATTTTGGGGAGCAATATCTCTATCCAAGAATCTTAAGAGGGGTTAGCAAAGGTTAGATTTAATACAGAAGGTTTATGATTGTTAACTAACTCAATAATGACTTAAGGGGACCCAATAACAGGTTCCATAAGAGCCTTATCCATCATGAAAGCGCATTGTTAGGTTAGTTTTACCGGTATAATCACCAAGGCGCTTCTAGTTAGCATACTTCTTATTCTTACTTATACTTCTTTGATCCAAAAGCTTCAATCCAATAATTTGAACTTGCTTAAATTCAAAAGTGGTAATAGGTTTAGAGTTGGACCTTTGATCGATAGACATGCTTGCACAAAGAAAAAATAATTACTTAAGGATATTAGATGAAAGCTATCATAATATGCCTTTTTGCCATCCATGAATTCTTTAGGTTGGCTTGTCTGCTTATTGAATTTAGGTATTTGTATTTATTTTAATAATCCTCTATTATAACATTAAATACAAATTAATAGACATAGGACTCTTTTATCCTATACTAACAATTTTGTTTAGAGCTACCATCGTTATTTTTAAGAGTTATTGGACATCATTTTTCCATCTTATGGAACTCTTCTACCTCATGAGTTATCACAACTTAATCTACTTAACAAAAGACTTAAGTTCAGGAGTATAGTTATGCATAAGGAAGGTATGAAATACAACACCCTTACAATGCTCACAAATGGTACATTTTTTTAGTAATGCATGGTTCATAATTTCATCTTCTTGGTGCATGTAGATTTATAAAAAAAGGGGTCCTTCAACTCCTTTTCTCAATTTATTATTATTATTCTCATCTAAATATTTGGATTAAAACATCAAATAATGATCTCTAAAATTTAGCAATTTTTATATTTATTATTAATGGAATAATATGTTATTTATAATGAAAGTTGAAACACTCTCTCTCTCTCTCTCTCTCTCTCTTTTTCTTTAATAGTTTTAAGGTTGGTCTTAAATTATTTGATATATATAATTATGTGTGTTAATTTATCACAAGTAATTAAGTTAGGCTTAATTTGTCAGTTTTATATTATTATTTCATTCTATGACTTGTATATACTTTAAAAATTTTTTTTAGTGGAAGTTTAAAAGAAAGCTTACATTGATATGTCTTCCTAAGTCATCTTAGCCCCTTTGCTTTAATACTAATCTTGGCAAAAACCAAAAATGGAGTTTAATGTCTTTTCTTTTCTTTTCTTTTCTTTTTTTGATAAGAAACTTTTAGATAATCTTCAAAATGGTGCCTCTCCTCTGTTTTTATGTTAAGGCCATAAAAAAAGCTTTTCTTCTCTTGAAAACTTAATACCACCACCCATTTTATCCAATTTCTTTCAGTTTTCACTTTTTTTTTTTTTTTTGAGTTCCTGCTTTTACTTTCAACTCAATTTAGCTAAGATTTCTTACTCTATGACTTATTCTCATGTTAGATGCATGATTGATAGAATTGGAAATCATGATTTCATAACTTTTATTACGAACTTTCAACTTTTGCCACTGACTCATTAAACTCTTAAGTTTTTTTTTCTTTTCCTTTAAGTTATGCTTATGAATTTAAGACTCAGGGGGTTGGTGGTTTTATCTTTACATTTTTTTTAATTTATCTCGTATATTTTACTTTGTTTTTCATATAGATCTAGGGTTCGATGGATTTTAGTCATATAATTTTGATCTTTGGGATTCCAAGATTGGGGTGGTAACTCTTAAATATAATTTTTCTAACTTTAGTTTTGTTTCTAAGTATGCCTTTTGGCTTTGATTTCATTCTTTGGCACAATTCATCACCATTGATATATAAGTTTCAATCCATATTTGATGTTATAATTTAAAACTCCCTCCACTTGATATTTTTGTATTTAAGTTTATTACTTTAAGAAGCTATTAATAAATTTTCTTTGATTTGCTATTTAAAATGGTTGGACTTCATAATTCTATATGTTATTGGAAGTCGATTTGGGTAAGTAGTTGATTTCTAATTTATCATAATCTCACTTTAGTTTTGCTTTAATTAAGTTTGTGAGTTTAATCTTGGAAGAGCACATTTTGAAATTAGGTTGTGTTATTGGGGTATTGGTTAGTACTATAGGACTTTGGTTTGCTCTTGCATAAAAGACAAACCTTGGAGAATGGGCTAACTTTAGTCTTAATTTTTTTTTCTTATTTTTTTGTAATGATTGGGCTTATTACTTGGTTATTTGAGACTATTTATTTGGTTTTGGCATCTTAAATAAAAATATGGACCTTCTTCCTTTTATTAGGTTTTAACTTTCCTTTTTGAAAGTTAAGATCAATCATTAAGTTTAAAAATTGGGCTACTCTCCCTTAATTGGATTTAGGCCAAATTTATTGTTAAATTTTCTTACCTTTTTTCTTCTTCTTTCATTATAGGGCTTACTTGCAATTTTTATGTTTTTAAGTTGCTTAGAAAAGCTTTCTTATTCTTTAACTCCTCCCTTTTTTGTTCTTATCTTTTTGATCAAGCTAGGATACACTTATCTCCTAACACCCATTTTGGATGTAAACCATGTTAGGAAAAACACTTTCATGATGTAGTCCAATGAAGGTACACCTCTTTGGTTACCCTTGAAAGATTGCCTTGCAATAGATAAGGTTTCTTTATCTTTCTCATTTTCCTCTTTCATGTACCACCTCTTTTGAATTGAACTTAATTTTGTAAATATGTATGCATATGAATTTAAATGAATTCAAAAGGGTTTGTTTATAGATTGCTTATTGTTTTGGCTACTCTTCTTTGAATCTTGCTCATTTTCTTCTTGCTCTACTTTTATTTGCTACCACTCTTCTCTTAATTTTTATAAACCTATGCTTGCCTTTTCCCAATGCTTTTCACTACCTTTTCTTCTTTTTCTTTTTCTTTTACTTCCTCTTTTAAGAAATTACTATTCATTCTATATTTATGTGTTTCTTTTTCTTGCTTTTTTAGGGTCCTTTTGTTGTTTTAAATACTTGCTCTTTATAGCAACATTGTAGGGGTTATTACACAATTTCTATTTTTTCATTTTTGCAAGTATTTCTAAACTAATAGGAGAGTAGGCTTATATGGTCATGGATTAAAGAGGATAAGTGGTAAATTTGCAACCTATATGAATTCTAGGTAGTTATTTGTTAAGAAATGTTTGTAGTAGCCCCTTAGGTTATGCTAATAAGTACAACAGACCTTATTAGCCTTATACAATAAAGGAAAACCCTTCCTTTTTACATAATTTACCATATTATCTATATAATGTAGGCTATTATGTAAGCTATAAGACTTAAGGAGGTTTTTAACTTATTTTATTTATTTGTTTTTTTATTCTAGACAAGGAGAATCTTGTCAATAGATGAGATAAGTAAAGATGTCAATAGATGCCCCTTTATGTGAATCTTGTCAATCAAGGAGATAAGTAAAGATGAGAGACACCACTTTGTTTGAGCCACTTTTCATAAATGATTTATTTTATTTTATTTTACTTTATTTTTGCTATTACATGAACTCTTAATGATTTAATAAAGTTATGTCTTTTTATCATACTCTACTAAAAAACTTAAAGAAATTAATTAAGAATATGAATTTGACAAAGTGAAACAATTTTGACTAAAGTTTAAAATGAAAATGCAATAATTTAGTGAAACCATATGAACTAAAGTTTCAATATGTAAAATAACATAGTTAAACTATGTTGACCTATATTTTAAAATAAAAATGAGATGACTTAATGAAACAACATTAACTGAAGTCTTAATGTGAAAATTGACCAGGTAAAACTACTTCGATTAAAGTCTTAATATAAAAATTAACCTAGTGAAATTATGCCAACAAGTATCTTATTGTTAAAATGAGATGATTGGTGAATCAACATTGACCACAATCTTGATGTGTAAATTAACATGGTGAAACTACACTGATCGATGTCTTAATATAAAATAAGATGACTCAGTGAAATAAAGCCGACCAAAATCTCAATGTACAAATTGACCTAGTGAAACTATGCTGACTAATGTCTTAACATGGAATGAGATGACTTGATGAGACAACACTGGATGAAGTCTTGATGTGCAAATTGACTTGGCAAAACTTTGTTGATTAGTGTTTTAACATGACATGAGATGATCTAGCACAACAACATCCATTAGAATAAGAGAATTTTCTTTGAATTCCAAGTTGTATCTTATGTTTAATTAGTAAACTTACCTTAAATCCTAAGCTTGCCTATTAAGGCAAATTTCAACATTACTTAACATCCCTATTTTGTTTTCCTTGCTTTGCAGTTTTTAATTCCTTTTAGGCACTTTTTTTTTGTATCTACAATGCTTTATAATGCATGCTATGAAATGATTATAAGTAGTATGTATTATACACATTTATACTTATTATTATTGTTATTATTTTAATATTAGTTTCTTTTCCTCTTTGGATCTCTTCGACTCATAAGTTATGGATTTGTCTAGTTTTGCCTCCCAACTTTTCCTTTTATCACATAGGTTGTATTGTATATTGTGATGAACTTAAAGCTATTCCTCTTTTTACTTCTTTTAAAAGAAATGTATCTTCTTTAACCTTTCTAAATCCTTTTCTTTGGTCTTGCCTCTCTTGAGTTTTTCCTCTAAGTTGTCATTCAACAAGGCATATTATCTTTTTCCTTTTCTCTTATCTTCATTATATCATTATCTTTAAGTATTAGTGTGCCCCCTATTTGCCCCTTTTTTCATCAAAGATGGTCATTGATTATTGGTTCCCTAAGTCATTATTTGGTTCTTTGCTAAAGATCCCTTCAGTGCTTTCTTTAACACCATACTGGGTTTGCTAAATACATCCTTTTTTACCATTCATTTAACCTATTTTCCTCTTTTACTGATCTCTTGCATTACAAAATTTTTTCCTAGATAATTTTATGACTTGAAATGACTCTTACCCTATCAAAATCTTTACAGAATAATATGCTAAGATCATTTTTTGGAAATTCCTTCATTTGCTACTCTTACACAACACATGTATGGTTAATAAAGGCAAAGTGATGATGGTATTTTTAATGATTATTATAAGATATTTGCGTATAATTCTTGATCAGGAAGGATTTTGTCCAAGATCATATCTCTTTCTCTAAATGACATCGGATGCATTTTCTTACCATAGGCTCATATGATCCTTTTTTAATATAATTATCCATGATACAAGGCTACAAGTTTCATTTCTTTTAGAAAATTAAATTACTTATATCTAGCCATTCCTACTTTATTACGTCTAATTTTGTCTCCATTAACACCCTCGAAGATATAATCATGACTTTAATTGGCAATACTACTTCCATCCCATATACCAATGAATAAGGAGTTGCCCTTGTTAAAGTGCTTACAATGCATGTAAGGTGAAATACAACATCTTATGCTAATCTTTATAAGTTATTATCATTTTTTCTATAATTTCTTTGTATTCTTATTTATGGATCCCATAGCACTATTTTTGTTTGGCCTATATATAGTTGAATTATGTTGTATGATATGGAACTGTTCACATAATTCCATCATCATTTTATTATGAAAGTTAAGACCATTATCTATGGTTAACCTCTCATGTATGTTATATCTATAGATGATTTTCCCTTTAATAAACTTTATGATTATTTTCTTAATGACACTTGCAAAAGACGAACCTTTAACCCATTTTGTGAAATAACTAATGGGCACAAGTAAGAATTTGTAACCATTTGATGCTTTTAATGTAATAAGGCCAATGATGTTAATCCTTTAAAATAAGACCTATAAGGTACCTTATGGATTCCTTTTTTTTCCTTGGCATCCATATACTAAAGTAAGGTGGTGTCATAGTTTTTCTTATAGAGAACTTTGCTTACAAAGATATTTATTGTTAATCTCCTTATGCCCTTTTGGTAATTCTCTATTTCCCCTATAGCATATTGCCATTCTTGTATATAATACCAAGGTTTATTATCTTGCTCTTTTTTAACAATGGCATAATATATAGGAGTATAAAGTACACCAATGTTGATGGATTGCATTTTGATTTAAAGGTTGATTTTAAACATAGTAATCAACATTGCTATTGTATTTAAGATTTAATTATGTTCCTAAGACACTTGATCAAAGTTCACTTGATCAAATTGTTTTACCATTACTTTAATGAATTGTTAATAAGGTATAAGTTGGACATTTCAAGTTTCTCATTCTCAACATAATTGTTAAATCACCTAAATACTTTGAAGTTCTTTACTCACATTTCTATTATAAATAATAGCCCTAGAACATATACTTTAGACTTTTTGCCATAACTAGAATATGTTTTCCTTATGGTGAGATTAGCATAACCCTTACTCTATGTTCCAAAGCATTTGACACACATTAAACCATATTTGCCAAATGAACATTTTATTGTCTTCATTACTTAAATTAATCATCATTATGGCTTCATCTAGAAATTTGAAGTATAACAGCTCATATTTTGCTATTGCTTGATCGACTAAGAAATTAGCAATAGACTTCCTTAAATAGCTTTCTTGGTCACATATATAATGCCATATTCTAATAACAACATTTTCCATTTAGCAATTTTACTAGATAAGGGTTGACTTCTTGAAAATATATTTCAAAGGTTCCATTTTTAAGATATGCCAAATTGTGTAATATTGCATATACTGCCTTAATTGTTGAGTTATCCATGCTAGCGCACAATATGTCTTTTCCAAGTATAAGTATTTAGTTTCACATTTGATAAATTTCTCACTTAGATAATAAATAGCTCTTTCCTTTCAACTTAACTCATCACATTGCCCCAAAACATTACCCATACAATTTTTAAGGACAATAAGATACAATAGCAATGACTTCCTTACAATAGGTGGAACTAATATTAGAGATTTAGACAAATAATCTTTAATTTTAAGAAATGCTTACTAACATTTTTCATCCTAATCTCTAAAATTATTTTTTCATGAGATTTTGAAAATTAGCTCACATGTGGTATTTAATTGTAAAATAAACATTGCAATGTAATTTAGTCTCTCTATGAAACATCCAAATTCTTTTAAAGTGCTTAGCAAAGAGATCTCCTTTATTACATGAACTTTTTTCAAAGTTGCCTTTAATCCCCTTCTTGCTTATGATGAAACTTAAGAGATTTCCTAATGTAACTCTAAATATACATTTGGATAGGTTTAGTTTTAGATAAAATTTCCTTAATCGATCAAATAATCTCTTTAACTTTTCCAAGTGATTTTCATTTTTATGTGATTTAATGATCAAGTCATCAATGTATACTTTAATTTCCTTGTGCACCATGTTGTGGAACAATATGACCATTACTTTCAAATAAGTAATGTTTGCATTTTTTTAGACCAAATGATATTATTTTATAACAAAAGGTTCCTCATAATGTCAAAAATGTTGTCCTTTCTACATTTTCAAGGGCCATTGTTATTTGGTTATAGCTAGAAAATCCATCTATAAATGAAAACATAAAATGCCCTATAGTATTATTTATAAGAGTGTTAATGTTTAGTAATGGAAAATTTTCTTTAGGTCTAACTTGATTAAGATTTCAATAGTTAGCACACATTCACACTTCCTTAAATTTCTTTGGCATAAAGATGATGTTAGCAACAAATTCTAGGTACTTAACTACCTATAAGACACCAACATCAAACTACCTTTTAACTTCAATTTTATTTTTAAGAGTACTTCCAATTTCATTCTTTTTAACTTTTGTTTCATTAGTTTACAATTTAGTTTTAATGGTAACTTATGGACTAATACATCAATGTCAAGTCCCGATATATCTTGATATGAACAAGCAATTATATCAACATATTCTTGCAAAATTGAATTAATCTTTCTTTCATATTTGCTGCTAATTTACCATTGATTCTCACATATTTATTTTCCTTTGTTCCCAAGTTAATGCTTTAAATTGGTTTTGCCTCTAATATATGAATTCTTTCCTCATGTTTAATCCCTTTTAAGATATTTGACAAGATCTCCTCCTCTTCAATCTCTTTTAAGTTCATGTTATCAATCAAATGTTTAAAATTTGGCTTTGCACATACATTATAAAAGCTATTGGATTATATTTAAGAGTCTAATTATAAAGTGAAAATTAAGAATAAAGTAATGGTTTAGTATTAAAAGGGAAATGGATAACAACAAACAATTTGATAATTATTATGCATTATATTATTTAGAATAGCAAAGATGAGCAAAACTCATAAGTGTGATAATGAGTTTTAATATTTTAGGCATAAGTCATTTGAAGTTTTATAACTACATAACTTTGTAAGAACTTTTAAAGGTATTGCTAATTCCCAAGTTTTCTAGTTATCTAACAATGATCTTGGGTTAATAGTTAAAATAAGGATAGGGAAATTTAAGGCAAACACCTCACTATTATTAACCATTTGACTCATTAAGTTAACAAAATCATATGTGTATTACTCATCTCCCTTATTAACTAATAGATTTTCAAATTTTGCACGTCTTTTAGGAATTCAAGTTTTCAACCTTTTAAATGGATATTTCTTTTTCTTTTAAATTGAAGAAGGCCTTCTTCTTTTCTCTAGTGATAAGCTTATAACTAAGCCTAAATCTTTATAAGTTTATGGGCAAATCTTAAGGTGGTATGATGTTTGGTTTGTTGCAAAAGTTGCTACATGCAAAGGTTATAACCATTTATGATAAGCATTTAAAGTGATGTAATCCCTTTTATTACATTCACCACTTTTAAAGACTTAAAAGGGCATTTTAAGCCTTTTTTGTCATTTTCACATATGGGGTAGTTAACATTTTAGTTACCAACAAGTCAACTTCTATGGTTATTTCAATTAACTTTTTTCTAATAAGAAACTTCACCTTTTTGATATAAGGATAATGACATGACTCCCACCATATAGATTTATGGTTATCTTAAAAGGCAACTATAAGTAGGGTTAATGTCCATTATTTAGAATAATACATTGAAAGTACATAGTAGCACCTATAATAGGATCTTTATATTCCCTATTAATTCTTGTCGTATACCATCAAAAGCTCACATAATTATTTAACTTGGTTGTATGTGTGATGCTTCAAATGGGAGTTGTATTAAGGTAGTTTTTGGCATGACATTCAAAGATAACCTATTATCAATAAGTACACAAGTTATGCGGCACCCTTCACATATTACTAAGATATATAAAGCCTCAATATATCTTTTCTCTTTAGGTGGAATTTCCTTATTAGTAAAGGATATAGAGTAGATTACCATTATGTTATAGACAATTTCATTGAATGCTTTTATTGAAATATCTTACCCTATACATGCTTGGGTTAGAACTTTTAATAAGGTTTTTCAATATGGTTTGAAGGTCATTAATAATGATGATACTGAGATCTTAGCTAAAAGATGGTTTAGTTATTCAACTGCACTATACTCACTTAGCTTGATCATTTTTAGGAATTCCTTTACCCCTTTAATAACTTTGGGGCATTTCTTTATACTTTTCCCACTGTTATAAGTATTTATTGGAGTTTTTGGTTTAGCTTCTCTTATTATTGTTTTATATCATTTCATCAGTTTTTTGTCCTTTAATGGACATTTCTTTTGTGGTTTCTACTCCTTTTAATTTCTTATATTGAAATTTCTCCAATTCTTCTAGCTTGCAATATCTTCCATTCCATGTCATCCTTTCTATTCCTAATATATCACTCATAAACAAAGGGATTTTTAATAGAGGTCCCTTTGGGATCACTTTGCAATTATGCTTCCAAAACACTATCTTATTACTTTGGTATGAAAAAGGGTTGGGCTTTTAAATCAATAAAACCTAAGCTTTTATGCCAAGGTTAAGTACTTACTTTAACTCTTTTTTTAATTGATTAATAAGGGGTTCTATCATTTCTTGACTCATAATGTTAATTTCCTTGTCATTTTTCAACATATCAATTTCAATTACTTGGAGATCCATCATTCATTAAATAAGATTTTGAAATTCAATACATGTTTTTGTAAAATGCTCCACCTTATTCAAATGATATACATATTCTTCCTTAGGATTATGTCTTGTATTCATAGTCCTTCCTCCCCAGGGAATTGGTTTGATCATTTTGGCTACTTGTACAAAAGTTTTCTTCATTAGGGTACATATTTCCAACATTTCTTGCCAATAAGCCTGATCTTTACTTCCTTTAATCTCATTCACGCCATGATTAGTAAAAGATTTTCATTAATCTAAGGTCTCTTTTCTATCCTTGAAAAATCTAGTCACATGGCATCTTTCAATGCTTATACTTTTTGCTTTAAAGCCAATAAAGTTTTCTGTGGAATGCTCTATAAACCTAACATTATGGCCATATTTAGAATTAGGGTCCTATAATTTTGACTATAGAGGCTGAATAGGCATCATGAATTCATGTGTCATCAAGTGATTTTGAATTAATTAGGGAAGAAGTTTGATGTATGGTATTTAAATAGGGTCAAGTTCACTTTTCTTTATAAAGCTTCAAAGGCACTATTGACTAATTAGACCCTCAACAAGTTAATTTTGGTATTGAGGTATAAGTAATTATAAGTTAGCTAAATAGTAAAGGTTTTGTAAATATTGGTATGAATATGTCATAACATTATTGATCAGTGTATGTCTTTCGCATTAATGATCCTTTGGGGGAGTTACACAATGTTGTTACATTGTAAACTTTGGTAAAGGTAACAAATCCTTTACTTGTAAGGGTGTTCCACCATTTGTACTTCTCCTTCTTTCTTTTTGCTCTATTTCTTTAGTGTTGAGGACTCTGTAAAAGTATGTATCATCTTACCCTTCACTATTCCTTCATTAACTTTTACACCTATGATCACCAAATCTTCAAAACTATTAGATGCATTACCTACCATACGATCATAATATAAGGCATGCAATGTACTAAGAAATATACCACTGACTATTTTTCATTGAGTGGTGGCTGAACTTGTACAATTGTATCATTCTAAGGTTGGGCATACTTTTTAAATGTCTCATTAGTCCTTTTTTCTATAGTCTACAAGTCTAAATGTGTTGGTTTAAGTTTATAAATGTAATTAAACCTCACCTTGAAGGCCACTACTAGTTTCCTTTACATTTTGATTTTCTTTCTATCCAATTTAGTACATAATTGAGCAACTACCCTTATCAAACTATATTAGAAGTATTATATCAGTAACTTTTCATCATTAGCATAAGTTACCATTTTTCTAATACAAATTGCCAAATGGTTGGCAAGTGAACTTGTCTCTTCATATTTCTTGAATTTTACAGCCTTTAGTGGTAAAACCATACCTAGGATAAGACAAGGATCCCAAATATCTAATAAACCATACATTTCTTCTCCTTTTTCTTACTTATATTTTTCTTATAAATTATCAATATTTTGTTTCACTTTTGCATTTCCTATGAACTCTTGGGTTTATGATGCAAATCACCTTGAATTTTAGGGGTTTTATTTCTATGCACAACATATAAATATTTTAAGGACTTTTCCTTTATTAGAAAAAACTTTTCACTTAAAGTCTATATGACTATAGGATTATGTCCTCTAATTAATGTTAGTGTAGTAAACAATAACCTTATCATCGATAATGTCCCATACATTCCTTGGGGAATGTTTACCATTGAGGTGAAAGTAAGGGTTTGATTTCCTTTGGTGTCAAGTTCTTCTATTCCTACTTTCCCTTTTAATAAAGTGTCCATTAATTCATACATTAGCTCCTAGAATTCCATAATCCTATCTTGCATTTTAGTCACTTTTCTAGATAAAACCTTAATTCATTCTTCTATTTTCTTAGTTATACGCTTAGTTTAATATGGGCTCTAAGATAGGTCAAGAAGTTTTCATTTTTCAAATTTTGCTATATATTAGGGGTGCTAACATATAAAACATGAGTCTTTTAAATGTTTACTAATATAATGATTATTATACTTATGTTGTGCAATCCAAAAAGAAAAATGCCAAAATAAGTAATTGCACAACATAAGTAATGCATTGGAACATTTGACAATAAAGTTTTTGAAAAAAGGTCTCTCATATTATAATCAACATTATTAAGGTCACAAACAACACTTAACTTTCCCTTTGCACACTTTGCACTTAAGATCCTTTCTTTTTCCATGTATTATAAGACCTAAGGATATAGCAACACATTAGCTTCCTTTTAGAAAATTCTTTTTATATTATTTATTTTGCATTTTCTTAACTTATTAAGCCCATCTTACTATTTTTACTCTTTTTAGAAAGTGTAAGTTTGTAACTAAGGTATTAGATGTAATGCTTTGGGAAGCATTCCTAAAAAAAACTTGATGTAGTAATCATAGTGACAATTACTTGCCTTAAACTAAGATGGACACAAATTATTTAAGGTATGGTCATTTTGAAGGCATAATATTTGCTTAATATTCTTTTAGAGGTTTAGAAAGTGATATGGTTTCTTGAAAGGATTTATAACGAAATTATGAATTTTATGAAACAAGGTGTTATAGTGACATAAGTTTTGCCATTGCAAAGCTGAACCTATTGCTATAAGTAAAATATGCCAATTATGTAAGGACTTGCAAACATGCCATCTAGACCCTACCTTTATTGGTTAATGGATTGGAATAAGCTAAACTACTTGTAAAGATGTGACTATTAGGATTTATTTCCCAATATTGCATATATGTACTACCCAAAGATAATATATGACTATGCCAATCTTATATGACTTTGCCAAATTAAGGAGTGATTTTGTTTTTTTTTTGAAAAATCATGATCAAAGATGAAAAAACAATTCATAAAGGGATATACTAATGGCTAATCAATATATTTGACTAATGCAATACTAAGTCCGTATTGTCAAAGAAGTAGTTGTTGCAAACATCCAATCATGTACAATTGAGCTCTTAGCAAAAAACCCTTAACAATATTTTCCATTATACTAACCAGGAGAAAGTTTATAACATGATTAATCAAATCTCCAACTTTTACACCATTTTGCTTTAAGCATATATAAAAATCTTTAATTATTACTCCATAGTCTTTTTTCCTTAAAAACTTAAGTGTTTCTCTTTCAAGGATAATTATCATTTATTTACCTTTTAATCTATTGATTAAGGGCTCTCTATACATCATCCTATTTTGGACTATAAGCCTAGTGTCTTTATTTAACCTTAAGTTAAGAACTTGGCCTAGAGTGAAGTATAATTCACCACTGATTACTTTCTTCATAAGGAAATCTTAGAATGTTTAGCAATTGAAGGTAATGTGGTCATTTGTTAAATGACATTTGCAACAATCCTCTAACCTTTCAATTAGGAGTTATGTTAAGGTGATCAATTGAACACAAACTAATTCATGAAAAACATAATTAGCTAGGAAAACTCCTTTGTGAAGACTTTACTTACTAGTTTGGCTTAAATTGACATTTATTTGTTAAGAATGAGTGATAGACAAATTCCTCCAAAAGTTCTAAAAGAAGTAGTTGATACATAAAGTGAAAAAAATTATTATAATATTAGGAATCCTATTATGTAATGTGATGCAATGTAATGGGGACATTATCTATTATGCATGTTACTTGAGATTCTAATGTTAGGTCCCAAAAGAAATGAACATTAACTGCTAGTCAAATTTTTTTTTCTTATTTTATTACAACATAGCTCTCCTTTTTTAAAGTATAAGCAACATACATTAAATTACATTTTCTTCAAAGAAATGCCTAATGTAATCATATTGGCCTTATGCTTCTACCAAAAAGCTAACTAGGCATTGTCCATAACACTGGTATGGGATTACTTCTTGTTAAAGACCCTTTGCTTCAGTGGCTAAGCATTAAGGTTAGGTAATCTTCCTTTTTTTTTTTGGTTTTTTTTCTAGTTTTAGATCTTGGTCTCATACTTCTTTAGCATTATTTGTAGCCATCAATTGTTGGGCTTGTCTTTGTGACCTTAATTGGGTCCCCTCTTATTCTCTTATGTATTCTTTAAACTCTACACCTTTGTATAGTAATTGTGATGCTTTAGCATCCTTTCATTCAAAGCTCTTTTGAAGAGATGCATTCCTAGCATTTGAATCTTTATATTCTAAATTTAAAGTTTTATTTCTTATTTATAACACTTTAAACTCTTTTTGGCACACATCCATCTTTATTTCTAACTTCTTAAACTCATCCTTCAAATTTTCAACTTTGTTCAACTTTTTAGTGGTGCTCTAAAGATAACTCTAAAAAAAATCATTTTGCTTTATGACTTCTTTCAAATAGATAACTTAGTGATGATTTGATAGTGATTAACTTCTTATCTTCTTAATTTTCTATTTTCTAGTTAAGTAGCTTTTAATTCTTCTTTAAGTCACTTATTTTCTAAGAAACATTCATTCTTTCTAAAAGCTTCTGTGAACTAATAGCCATCTTTTCATTAGTTTTGTTCTTTTTTTTTTTAATGGCTAGATAATACAAAAGAACTTTAATAGGTAATGCATTTCCTTTAACATTAAGTGTATGCCACGCTGAATACCTTGTAGTAGTGGATTCCGCTAATGGTCTATGATAGATATGGTGAACATCCTTTCATGCCTGCATAATTTGTTCATGGAATCCTTAATTAATCACTTAATAATAAAAATATACTTTATTTAGCTTGTACATTATAGGAACAAAGCCTATTATTCCCTTTTGAACCATAACTTTAACAAGTACGAAGCTAACTCCTTGCCATAACCTAAGGAGAGGTACCTAATATAATTCCTATATCTAAATATGATATGTTCTCATTGTTTCCAAGGAGTTATGCATACTAACTATTCTCCATTCCTCAAAATATCCTTCCATACTAAGCTTGGATGAGGACCTAACCATTGGCTTTTATGGAATTTTGATAAGGAAATATAACCTTTTGGGTTTTATATTTGAGTGAAGTTACTCTTTTTACATTTCAGATGACCTACGAACCATCCATAGAGCAATACAATATATATTTTGAAGCATCCTCCCAATTTTCATCAAAAATACTTCAATGATCATATCATTTGAGCAATGATTATTGGTATGGGATCTAAGTCATGCATAACTTGATGAAAAAGTTTAATAATCTACTTGTCCACATACACAAAAGCTTTTAGAAAACTAATTAACCCATAAATTAGTAAGGTTGTAACATTTATCTCAATATATATTTTTTCAAGACTCCCAACAAAAACCAATAAAACATTTCTTCCTTATATACATTTCTCTTTTTCTTAACATAAAAGAATATTTAACTTCTCTTATAGTTTACTACTTCAGATTAGTTTTTAGAGATAACTAGTATTATTTTGTAGGCAATAAATTCATTAAAAGTGAACCCCAAAATATTCTATAACATCTTGAATCTTTAATATGGAAGGTTAATTGATTTTCTCAAATACAAAGTATTAATAAAATGAGTCCTAAAAGTGCATAATGGCTTGTAATAACTCGTCTTCCATATTTACTCTTAGGAGATATCTAATATCACCATAATTTGCTCAAAAAGCTTGTCTTTAGTCACACAACCAAGAATCCTAAATTTCTTTTAAGTAATTATAGTTATTTTAGGTCACATATGATTTAGCTTTCATAAGTTTTGAAAACCACACTTGCTTTTATAGATTTTCTAAATATTGGATGACATAGGCGAAGGGTTTGTTTGTATATATTTTCTTTTAGGATCCAATATAAGGGTTGACCAAACTAAGTAGCCTAAGGGGTAATGTCTTATGCATGGGAAGGAAAAAAAAAACTAAAAAAGCATAGTTATCGAAATAAGTTAAATGATATCATTAAATTGTAGGGCATTAAACATGTCTTAAATGAGCAATACCATAATTAAGTTATACAAAAAATGAGTGACTCGAAGTGATGACATTATTAGCTTAGTCAAGTCAATCATAAAAGATGGTATCTTAGGTTTATTATAAAATTTTGAGATTAAGGTCTATTGAAAGCCGGTAGGTTCCTAAATTGTCTTTCACTGTCATCCATTTAGGTTAGCAAAGATACCTTAACCTTACTTCCCTTAACTACCATTAATGAGATTTAATCTAAGTGGAGGATTTCCTATACTCACATGTTAATGAATGCCATACAAATGACATTAATATTTTCTTCCTCTTATCTTAAAGGTAAGTCGAGTTACAAGGCTTATGGGTGTGTGTTAGAAAGAAATTTAAAACAAAATGCAAATTGCAACCTTATACTAGTTGATTTTATATTAACATAGCTAAAAAAGCATGATTCTTTTAAATAATGTGTCCAATGATGTCATTAACTATTGTAATTTGCCTTTTTGCCTATTATGAATTCTTTAGGTAGGACTTGTTTAGTTCTTAAATTTTTATATTTGCGTTTATTTGAATAATCCTTCATTATATCATTGAATTCAAATTAAAGAACATAAGACTCATAGTCTTATACCAATAATTATGTCCTAAGTTGTCAGTAATATTTCTAAGTGTTATTGGATGTCATTTTGTTGGCTTATAGAACTCTCTTGCCCCATAAACTTTCATGACTAAATCTACTTAACCATAAACTTAAGTTTAGGAATATGGTTATGTATGGGGAAGTTGTGAAATATTACACCTTTATAAAACCTATAAATGGTACTTTTGTTAGCAATACATGGTTCAAGGTTTCATCTTTTTGTATAAGTAGATTCATACATTAAGTTCGATCCTCTAAAAAGCAGTTCTCCAACGTCTTTTCTCAATTTATTATTATTACTCATTTAGACATTTTAATCAAAATATCAAATAACGATATCTAAAATTTAGTAAGTGTTTATTATTAATGAATAATATGTCATTTATAATAAAGGTTGGAACATCCTTTTTTTTTAAGTTGTAAGCTAAGTCTTGAATTATTATATATATATATATATATATAATAGTGTAATTTGCATTAATCACAAGTAATTAAGTTGAGCTTAGTTTGTTAGTTTTATATTATCGTTTTATCATGACTTACATCTACTTTAAGAATTAATTTGTTGTGGAAACCTAAAAAAATGCTTATATTGATATATTTACCTAAGCCATCTTGTTCCCTTTCCTTTTATACTAATCTTAATAAAAACCCAAAATGGAGTTCAACATCAAACCTAAACCTATTTATTATTTATATTTTAGCCCCTTTTCCTTTTTCTTTTATTTTCTTGTATTTTTTTTACAAGAAAAGAAACATTTAGATAGTGGTCAAATGTCTTTTGTTTCCTTTTATTTTAAGGCCACAAAAAGCTTTTTTTTTTTTTCTCTTGAAAACATAGTGCCATTACCCACTTTGTTCCATTTCTCTTAGTTTCCTTTTTCTTTTTCTTTTTTTTTTGAGTTTTTTCTTTTACTTTTCACACAATTTAACTTAGATTTCTTACTTTATGACTTAAGCTTATGATATATCCATGATTGACAAGATTAGAAGTCATGATTTCTTAACTTGTTATTTCTAACTTTCAACCTTTTTCATTGACCCATAAAATTCTGAAGTATTTTTTTCTTTTCAATTTATGATTAGGAATATCAAAATTAGGGAGCAATGGCTCCCTTTTTGTGTTTTTGAATTGATTTTATGTTATTGCTTTGTTTTTATTATAGATCTAGGGTTTGATGGATTTTAGTCATATGATTTTAATTTTTAAAGATTTTGAAATCAGGGTAGTGGCTCTTAAACATTATTTTTTCAACTTCACTTTTGGTTTTAAGTATGCTCTCTAGCTTTAATTTCATTCTTAGGCATAGTTCATTACCCTTGATGGTTAGGTTCCAAGCCAATTTTTATGTTATAATCTAAAACCCCCTTTCACTTTGATAATTTTGTATTTCATTTTACTAACTTAAGAAATAGACAATAAATTTTCTTTACTTTATTGTTTGAAATGGTTAGACTTTGTAGTCATAAATATTATTAGAGGTTGATTTGGGTAAGTAGTTGATTTTTAATTTATTATAATCTTACATTAATTTTACTTTAATTAAATTTGTAAATTTGATCTTAGAAGATTGTGTTTAGAAATCATGTTGTGTTCATAGGGTATCAATTTAGATTAAAGGCTTCAATTTGCCCTTATGTAAGAAATGACCTAGTTTTCTTATTTAGGCTCAAAGAATGGATCAACTTTAGTCTTACGATTTAACCTTTCTTTTCTTAATGATTAGGCCTGTTACTTGGTTATCTTAGGTTATTTATTTGGTATTAATATCTTTAAGTAAAATATAAACCTCCCTCCTCTCATAAGGTTTTAGCCTCCCTTTTTTAAAGTTTGAGATAGTCCTTGGGTTTAGAATTAAGCTACTCTTCCTCACTTAAGCTTAAGCTAAGCTTATTTTTATTCTTCTTCTTTCATTTTAAAATTAACTTGCAATTTATATATTTTTAAGTTGCTTAGAAAAGTTTTCTTATTCTCTAACTCTTTTTTTTTTTATTCTTATCTTTATGATCAAGATATGATATAGCTCTCACATTGCACTTTTTTTGGATGTGAACCATGCTAGGAAAAACACTTCTATGATGCAGTTTAGTTAAGGTGCCTTTTTTCTACTGTCATTGAAAGACCACCTTATTAAAGATAAGTTTTCCCTCTTTTTCTCATTTTTATCTCTTATGTATTACCTTTTTTGAATTGAACTTAATGTTGTAGACATATATACATATGAATTTGAATGAATTTAAAGGGGTTTATTAATATACTAAGTAACTCTAAAGAGCTTGCTTGTTATTTTGGCTATTCTTCTTTGAATCTTGCTCCTCTTGTTGTTAATCCCTTTTCTCCTTACTTTGTACTTATTTTTTACTGCTTCTCCTACTGTTTAAAGACCTTTGCTTGCTTGTCCTTCACTACTTACTACTACCTTTTCTTTTTTTTCTTCTTTTACTATTTCCTTTCCTAAGAAGTTACTATTCTCTCTGTATTTATGAATTTCTTCTCTTTACTTTTCTTTAAGTCCTTTTGTTGTTTTAAATGCTTACTATTTATAACAAGATTATAAGGGCTATTTTACAATTTATGTTTTTTAGTTTTTACAAGTAAATGTCTCTTAACTCATAAGAGTGCAGTCTTATACTCTTATGAAATAGAAGGCATGGTTAGTGCATTTGTTACCTATGTGAATTTCAAGTAATTATTTGTTAAGGAATGTTTGTAATAACCTTTATAAGTTATGGTAGTTTATACATTACTATTAAAAAAAACTATTAATTTAAGTTTGTCATTTTTCTTTTTGAATTACGTTGTAACCTAAAAAATTAATCAAAAATATTTTAGGACTCATATTTAACAAGTTAAAACCTTTTTTAATATATATATATATATGGTATTATATACTACTCCAAATGTAATTAATTAACTCAATTTTATCATTCAACTTGACTTTTAATTAAAATAAACATAAACAAGGTTTGTGCTTTTAAGATAACGTTTATAGGCCATATGATCAATCGATGCCTAATCTCTTACTATAACTAGTTGTGGATTAGCTAGTCATATTTTGAAACACTTATAACTTATAGCTCCACTATATTCATATAATCTACTAAAAGAAATAAGGTTATAGGTAATAAACTTGCCCTAACCATTTATAAGAACACATTTTATTTAACTTTCTTTAAAGGAAAGGGAGCAAAGCATCTTTTAGATACCATCAAGCAAAAAATGAAGAGAATGCATTAAGCCAAGCAATGTTCTTACAAATTCCTCCTATGTAACATTTAATGAGGGGACATACTTTTCACCAGGTTCAATGAACACTTATTTAAGACCATAGATATAACCCTGCAAAGGTTGTATAAAGAAAAATTGGTTTTTTTACTCATTAAGGAAAGAACTCTTGCCCTTTAAAAAACTCAAAACAAGGTTTTCCCTTTTTTCCATGGCATAAAAACCTTTATCCCTATCATAAGCAACCATGACTATCTTATAAAGTTTGACCAATATAGTCCCTATAATAATAAAATGACATTAAGAACATAAGGCTAGCAAGCTTATGAAAAGACTTAAAGAATTAGGAATTAATTAACTAGGCACTATCTTTATAAAGGCTAAGAATTTTTGTAAAGCATAATGCATAAAAAACATGACCTTAACTTCCAAATGCTCTATAAATAAACTAATATAATTAGGTAAGGGGCAATATGCCCTTTTGCACAAATTAAAGGCTATGAGCTTACCTTCTCAAAGACAATAAACCTACCTTACAAAGAACCTATCCAACCAATCTTAAGGAATAGTGGAAGTAAATTTACAACCATTTTAATCAAGAATGTCATGTAGCTCTTAAACCAAATGTTTATTCCTCTCATAGTGAGTTGACTATTACTTAGAAAGTATTTAGCTATGGTGGAGAATAATTGGATATGGATTGTTGCAACATAAAAGAGGATTTGTACCTTAAATATTTACAAATGAAAGCCAAACACTCTAATAAAAATGTTTGCAAATGAAAATAAAATGGTAAAAAGGAGGCAACGACCCCAATATATATATATTAACCTAACTAATGAGTGTAAGACAAGTGGCGGCCAATTTTAATAGAAACAATGGATGAAAGGGGTGCGATGATCTTAGTTCACTAAAAGAAAAAAAAAATGTTAATATGATTTAAAAAGATTGAGATATCATTGCAAGTAAGAAGTCAAAGCCTCATAAATTGGTGTCTTTAACTACCAAAATATAAACTATAAGAAAATAAAAATTAGAATACACCATATGATTACTTAAAAATTGATAAGATGCACAAAAAATAAGGTATATTAGGAACTTGAATTGTAATCCCCAACTTAAGAACCTTCTATTAGCATTTTCAACATCAATATGAGAAATTGATTACAATAGTGACCAAGATCAAAATTTGGATGATTAGCAAAGATATCCTCCCTTTAAGAATCAAAAACCCTTTTTTAACATTACAAGAACTGAGGAAGATATAACCTTCTTAATATAAAGGTCCTCTTGTTTACGCTTATCTTATAATTCATTCTCTAACTCCTTAATCCTATTTTAAAGTCTTATTATTTAATCCTCTACCTTGATGGCTTGATCATGCTAATAAATGACTTCTTCGTAAAGCGCCTCCCTCTCCTCCTCCATCTTAGTCACTATATCAGCCAAAGGATAACATATCATACAAATAAAAAATTCATCTCTAAGGGAAGGTTTACCCTAAACTGCTTCTTTCTTCCTCTTCCCTGAGGTCTTCCTCTTTCTTGGGGTCTTAACTTTAACAATATACATTCTTTTGGATTTTATGGTACCTTTGAAAGAAAAATCCAATCTATCAATCCCTAAAATAGAAACAATTGTGTCCTTAACCAGAGTAACCAAATAGATTGCATGAGAAAAAGGCCTTATAAATGTTAGTCTAACAATAATCTCTATAACACTTAGCCACATGTCCTATTTTTAAATTAATTCCATAATAGTCTTATCTTAGTCCTCAATAGGAGGATAATCCCTTTTTTAGGTATAATGATTCTAGACCAACATATGGAGAATAAGACTTTCATCTTTAAAGTAAATGAACTTAAACTAGTAAAACACCTTCTCCACATCCTCTCTTAACTTAACCCCTTCAATAAACTAATGGGCAATAAAATAATGACCCTTACTATTATAACCAGATACCTTCTTTAAATTGTAAAGAAAAAGGATGACATTTAAAGTGAGACCACACTGATCTTCTAAATCACCATTTTTAACTTGATTAAATTACTTTATCAATTAGGATGAAGTTACTTAAGCATAATTTGGTAAAATTAAAAGAACTCTTGAAATCTTGGTAATAAAAAAAGCTAACCCTTTAGCTAGTTGTTTCACCTAAAGTAAAGTATATATAGACAGTACAAAACACAACCTTTCATTGTCAAAAGGATAAAGAACCAAAAAACTCCTTATCTATTTGGTCAAAATACCCAAGATAAAAGGAAGGGAAAACTTATAGGACATCTTTTTCCTACTCTGGTCTATAATTGGCAAGCCAACAAAAGGGATATTGTCTTTCATAAAGTTATCTTAAACCATAAAATGATCCTTCATCTTTACTCCCTAATTTTAAACCTCTCTGTTTTTTTTTATAGAATGATTGCAACCTTCCTTTTGGACAATGAATCCCTCAAAAACATCTCTTATGATACATAAGCCATTATAGAAGAAATTAGGAAAAAGTGTCAAGGAAAGTGTGAAACTAATTAAAGTAAAAAAGAAAAAAAAGAGGAAATAACAAATTACTAGGAAAAGAGAAATTTGTGTGAATGAAGGAAAGACTTAAAGTTCTCATACCTTAAATAAATACTTTTAAGGCAAATAAAATGGTATCATTTAAATACAATGGTCAGAAATTTTGGAAGAACACAATACTTAAAAGATAACTAATAAAACAAATTAAATTAAATTTTTTCAAAGTCACTAATAATCATAAATGCATGAGTTTTGAATTCCTTGACAAACCAAAACCCCTATTAGAGGGATAAGTGATAAGGACATTGTTACAAGGCCTTTAACAAGCTTGTTAAAGGTCTAAAAGCCCCAACTTAGTTATTACCCTCCAAATGGGAAACAAGGTAGTCTCTACCCAGTACCTACTTAGATGCTACCTTTATTGTTTCCACCTTTATTCTACCATAACTAGTAAAGAACTTCCTTAGTTAGAAGAAACACGTTTCACCCTTAAAGATGCTTATACCTCTATATTTGGTGTAGACACATCACTTCTTAGAAGGCATTGCTCTACCATTCTTAGAAAATCATTTCACTAATACTACTCATGACAATAGACATGTCAAAGAAGCATGCTAAAGCTATATGCCAAAAAGCCTTTAGTGTGCTCCCTTAATTATACTACTCCCTTGCTAGCCAATTAAAGCCCATTAATGGTATTATAAATACCTTATGATCACACTCTTATAAGGTAAGTTTAACATACCAAATTTCATCTTTTCTATTTTACCAAAGGTCTCTGACTAACTTAAATATCATGGTAATGATGTTGAGTTACAACCTTATACTCCTTTTTCCTTACCATGTAAATCATAGACATCCATTTAGAAACCATCATCAACACTTATGATAAAAATCAATAATCAAATTTTAATTATAATGTTTTTTTATTTTTAATTTTAACCCTTTATGTAATTTTGCAATTTAATCATACAAACAAGTTAATAAAGGAATGTGAAATTTAATAAGAGTTGGCAATTAGTAATTAATAATTTAAGTCATAAAAAGTTCATAATTTTGCTTTTGTGGTTACCTAAAATAAACTTGGTTAGTTTATTAATTTTTTTTGTTGAAAAGTTAAGTAATAATATTTTAATATAATAACTTTAAAAAAATAGGTTATGACCTTCTATCTATTGAATCAAACACAATCTAATGAATATTTTATTAGAAAGAAATAAGAAATGTAGTGGTAAGACACTATGCTAGGAATCAAGAGATTCTAAATTTAGAATCTTAATGGATTTATATTACAAATGTGCTTTTGAGCTTTCTTCTCCTAAAAACAAATTGTCTTTCTTTCTTTTTTGTTTATTAAGAGATTTATTGGGTTATAAATTACATAATAAAATAACTCTTCTTATTCCTATAAACTTCATACTCCTCTTTAAAATTAGAATTTAAAATCTTGAAGACAAAGATTTAAGATCTTAACCATAATAGTGTCTCTTATAAGACAAAACAAAATTTCTTTTTGTGAGACATAATATTTACTACTCAGCTTCTTTGATCATACTAGACCACATCTCATTACTTTAAACTATACTAATTGAAATCATTTAGGTTAATGAGATTTTTGGCATGCATGTTTCTATTAAAAAAATGATTAATTAGTAATATTATTATTATTTTAAGATATGTAATATTATTATTGTTATAATTTCACGGATAATAATTTGACTTTTTGGTCATCTATGGATTAGAATTTTATTCTTAAATATGTTTTTTTATTCCTTATTCCCTTTTTTCTTTTAGAATTTTTTGATTACAAAGGCAACATGTTAGATGTTGCTTGAAAGGAGGCAAGGCCAAAAAATAATAAAAAAGTAAGTGTAATGTAACTCACATAAATAGCCTTAGTATTCATTTCAATTTTATGCAATTAAATCATCTAACTTTAATTTATTCCAAATTATACTATTATTTCTATTTCAATAATAAAACTACAATTGAATAATTATATGATCAGTTTGGACTATATTTTTACTGCTTAAAATTGTTAATATGATTAAATTTCAATAAACAAAAAATCAACTTGATAATAATGTTCCCTTTGCAAAGGAAATTTAATTAGGATATAGATATAGTCCATATAAATATTTTTACTTGTTTTATTTCATGGAATTCACAAATTTTGTACTTTCCATTGGTCGCTCTTAATAGATATATGCTGTGACAACCCAATGGATTGATGCAAACCCATAAACTTTAAACCATTTTGAACGGACCAATAGAAAATTTAAGAAATACGAGGGTCACATATGAAAAAACAAAGTTTTGTGATTCATTTGCTAATAATTAAAAACGTAGACACCCATTGTGAAAAGAACCAATGTTAGATTTACATATAACTCCTCGTACAAATGGGCGACTAACATTTTAATTAATAGTATTAACTACTTGAGATGGTGGGTTGGTTGGTTATGATTTGATATAATTCCTTTGTACTAACTCAATTACGCGATAATAAATTATAAATTTGTTAATATTGAAATTAAGGATTAGAAAAATTTATTATAATTTAATAATACTGCCAACAATAAATTTTTTTTTTATTAAAAAAAATTAAACGAGAACTCCTAACCTAAATTCGCAAGTGTAGCATGCGACATACTTGTGAATTGTTTTATTTTCTTTGATTTTGAGAGAAAAAAAAAAAAAAAAACAGAGAGAGAGAGAGAGAGAGTATTGCAGTGATTTGGACTCTTAAAGTTGTTCCACGAACAAGTGGCTGAGAACGAAAATTAGAAAACGTACAATGGATTTTTCGGTAACTTCCCTCAACAAGCTATCATCATATCTGCAGCAGCAACCCCTCTATTCGTAAATAAAATTGACCCCCCCCCCAAGAAAATAAGGAACAAATTAGAAGTTCTCAGATAATTCCTTTCTGGGTTTGTACTATCTCCATCCATCTTTATTTTCTTTAATCTTCTTTACACGTAAATTATCGGGAAAGTGGATTTTTTCGAAAACCAATTATATCCACTTGCAAATATTTTATGTGTTTTTTTTTTTATTCTTTATTTGTTGGCAAGCAAAAAAAAAAAAAGAAAAAAAGAAAGTCTCTGCGTTCTAGATTCTTCATCTCTGCCTCTCTCTGTCTCAGTGTGTGCGTGTGTGAATTTCTGGGTTCTGTCGGTAGATTAATACTTGGGCTGCAATTTTTGAGGTGAAACTGAAGCACAAGCCAATGTCCCACAACCCGACATTGCTGTAAACTGGTTTGGTATAAGCTCAAAGATTCGACAACAAAATGTCTCAGAACAACTGGGAAGCTGATAAAATGTAAGTTTCCATTGAATATTCTCCTGTTTCTTCGATTCTTGTCACAGATTTCTATGTAGGGTTTTTCCTTTTCTTTTCACACTTTGCTTCTCTTTCCTTTTTTTCCTTGTTAGACTTGGGTTTTTGAGGTTTTTTTTTGTTTTTTTTTTAAAATTCGTTTGGTTCAAATAAGAGTTGTAACCGTGGGGAATTTTTCTGTTTCTCAGTATGATCTGTGCCATCATCTCTATTTCCTTTATCAAATTCTCCTATCCCGCGTGCCTGGTTTTATGAGTTTCTCTATCACTTCCATTACCTTATCCTTACCCATGAGTTTCCAACTGTTGATCCTTAAGTGAACTGGGAGTCGTTTCCAGACATCCTCAAAAAAAAAAAAAAGAAGAGCTTTTACACACCCCAACCCCATCCCCTGAAAAGAAATAGGTTTCTGTGTTTTGCTTCTGCCATTTCCGTACCAAAGTTTTGGCCTTTCATGTTGCGTTATGGTAGGCACATCTGTGTTGCTCTCAGGGATTCACATTCCTATACAGCTTCTCTTTGGCTTAGAAGATGGCTTGCTAAGTGGATGTTGTTTATTTGGTCTAGCCTTTTTAAATATTTATACCGTAGGTTTGCCTTGCGCTGAAATCGCCACTATCCCATTGTTGGACAATCTTATAATCTCTAATTTGTTGGTTTTGTTATTGGCTTGGTGTCCACTTTGTTTTGTGCCTTTTACGCGTGTGAAAAATTTTTGGGAGTCCATCTTCTTCTTCTTCTTCTTTTTTTCTTTTGGGTCTCGATCTGTACATTTAAACGACTCTTTTTTGGCCAAAATCTCCAAGATATCTAATTTAAGGGCTTAATCTCTTCCTGTGTCTGCTGTTATGCTATTTGATTTCATCACCCTTTTGTTGTCTCTTTATGTCTGCTTCATCAATGTCAATTCCTTTTTTGGGTTCTTTTATGTGTTTCCTTTTCTATGATCATCAGGTTGGATGTGTACATTCATGATTACTTAGTTAAGAGGGACCTGAAAGCATCTGCTCAGGCATTTCAAGCAGAAGGAAAGGTGTCATCAGACCCTGTGGGTAAGGTTAAAGAGACTTGTCATTATTGTTCTCAAACTTGGCTTTTGGTTTGTTGATCTCTCTTGCAATTTTGGATGCCATGTTTCCAGCTATTGATGCACCTGGAGGTTTTCTGTTTGAATGGTGGTCAGTTTTCTGGGACATATTTATTGCCAGGACAAATGAGAAGCACTCAGAAGTTGCTGCATCCTACATTGAGGTTGGTTTACATATGTTATCTATTATCCTTAATACGGTTATTTTTATTTTTATTTTTTTTCTCTAGGTTGCATTTTTATGTGATGAGACTGCTGAGGAGAAAGAAAATGATGACCTCTAGAGAAGTGTTAACAGTTTAAAGACAAAATTTCCTTCCAATTATCTTATCTTGACACTAAAATTATTTTGAATCAAGCTTTCATAAGAAAAGAATTTAATCTCCTTGCATTTTCAATCCACTATCAACTAGTTTTGTAGATTAATGGAAAAAAAAGAAAAACTAAGGATCCAGTCAACTAATGGAGATTTGGGTTGCTTTGGGAATAGTGGGAAAAGAGATAAAGAACCATATAGGTTGATGAAGAATTATGTGTGATATTGATGATTATATGATGGACTGATGTGATGGACTGATGCGCAATTTGTTTGCACTCTTTATCATTTGTGCTTAACCTAGCAAAATAGTGGAAATCCTAAATAATAGCTCTATTGAAAACCCATTTAAATTTATAAATAATCAGGATTAGTTTGCATCTGCTTGAAATGTGTATGGATAACATCCTTTTTTATTGTGGGAAGTTTGCAGAAAGATCCATCTTCATTGACCTGTCTTTTGGGCCTATTAATTAGTTCATCGTTGATATATCGTTTGGTTGTATGGTATACATACCAGATCATTGTTGCAATCCTTGAAATAATCTTTGTACAGGATATCAAAACTATGATCCAGAGTCATCCTGACAAGATTGACTGCTGCCCTTTATGATCAAAAAAGGTTATATTGATTTATTCATGCAGGAAAAACTTCCAAAATTCACAATGACCAAAGAAAACTAAAGAGTAATGACAGCAAGTGAGTGAGTTCAGTGGTTCCTGAGCTTGGTACTGTAATAGCTATTTTTGAGAAAAAGTAGGGTTTTGATTGATAACATGAAAAACATGAAATCCAGCTTTGCCTGCACGATGTACAAGTCTCCGTTCAGTACTATATTGTTGTGGGGCTCTGAGTTAGTAGTTGCACTATGTCTCCAAATACAAAAACATCAACTCCTACTCATTTAGTGACTTTTAGGAGTAACTAGCCTTTTGCATGTAAAATTGAAGGTTTCAACTAAAAGGTGGTATATTACATTTTTCATAGCAGTTTTGTGGTCATATATTTTGAGGTCTTTGTCATGTGAGTTATAATTGTGTAGTGGAACCTGTTAGGTGTCTTTGATATATAACTTCTATTTAATGGTCACAGCATCTACCTATTTGGAGAGCTCCTTAGGTTTCAGTTGATTGTTTGTTCTTATTTTGAATAGAAAAAATACTGAAAAAAAAAAAGTGATGTTTAGTAGTTTTTGAACTCATAGTTGTTAGGTTCCCTGTGTATCTCCATTAGCTTTGAAATTCTATTTTGCAGGTTCTTTACGTATTGTGTTTTGTCCATACATATCTTTATCATGTAGTTTTTGAAATTGTAATTCTTAGGTTTGTTAGATATAACTATTGGCTCTTACCAATATGTAATGTAGAAAAGGCTCCCTATATTGTAGCTGTTAACACTCAATATTGTCTTTGTTAACAATGCTCTGGTACACTGGATCTTTTTTATTTCTGGAAAGCCTAAATTGTATGCCGGTTTTTAGCACTTGTCCTCTTTCCCTAGTTTTGCCTCTCATGGGATATTGCTTCACCCCATACATGACCATCATTATGGTGTCCACCAATTCTTATGATATTTTTTTTTGGGTGGAGGGCAGGGGAGCTAGAGGGGTGTGGGGGGGCTAAATTTACAAGAGTTTAGATGAGGCGTACCTTTTCAAAGCATGGTTAAACCCTCTCCTTGGAAACAATAGCAAAAACTGAGTCCTATGAAATATGTTCTCTAGATCATCTGTCAGTATCCTATTCGTGCTTTGAGCTTGCAAATATACCGTGGATATGGAACCTCCCCTGATGACCAAGCATCATGACCTGTTTTCTCCCAAGTGCCCTGGGTATTGCTCCTTGAGATCTTGAAAAACAGTCTTATATGTGTATGGTTATTTAAAATCTGAAGTATATGAACTCAAGTGTCCTCATAATCAGGAAGGTGGACTGAAAGCCTTAAGATGTACTTGGATGTTTATTCAAGTTCTTTGATATGTGTGCATTCTGATAGCCAGTAGAAACCTATGGCACATTTCAGACTCAGATAATTAAAGCACGGGAGCAGCAGCAACAACAGCAAGCTCAGCAACCACAGCACCAGCACCAACAGCAGCAGCAACTGCAAATACAACAACTCCTACGTCAAAGGCAAGCTCAGCAGCAGCAGCAGCAGCAACAACAACAGCAACAACAACAACAACAGCCACAACAGCAACAGCAACAGCAGCAGCAGCAGCAACCACAACAACAGCAGCAGTCTTCACAGCAGCAACAGCGAAGGGATGGTGCCCACCTTTTAAATGGTTCTGCAAATGGGCTTGTTGGAAATGACCCACTCATTCGTCCAAATCCTGGTACTGCAAATGCCCTGGCAACAAAGATGTATGAGGAAAGATTGAAGTTACCTACTCAAAGGGATGCTTTGGAAGATGCAGCAATGAAGGTAGGTGGACTGACCTTTTTATTCCATTACATTAGTGGTGTGGATTATTTGGCTTAATTTTTTCTTTTTGTTGTCTATAACAACACTTAAAAAAACTCTTTACAGCAAAGATTTGTCGAGAATGTAGGCCAGCTTTTGGATCCAAACCATGCTTCCATATTGAAGTCTGCTGCAGCAACCGGCCAGCCTTCAGGGTGCTTTTTTCCCCTCTGCTGTATACCTTTTATCTTTCTTTTAGATTTGAAGAGCTTCCAATGAGAGCTTGAAATATGATGAGATGATTTCAAATGCAGCATTTGGAATTACCTTTTCTTTTGCTATTGTTTCCAAAGTTGTACAGTCAGTCTTCACAATGACTGCAGAAGTTTAGGCTGATTGAAGAAGTTTAGGCAATGCCTTTATTACTTTTTCTAATGAAGGCATTTGAATGTGATTGACCTCTAAGAGCTACCAAAGCAGTTTGGATATTTTGTGATGGCATTTTTTGTGTTTCAAGTGTAGCATTTGATACTTAACCCCGCAATTGATTTAATATCTTTGTACTTATGCTATTCAATTTTAGGCAAGTGTTGCATGGTGCTGCTGGTGGGATGTCCCCACAAGTTCAGGCACGGTCTCAGCAACTGCCTGTATCCACACCGGTACAGAACTCATTAGCATGATCTTATAATTTTTGCACATCCTGTGATTCATACTGTTTTAGTGTTGTTTGTAACCAGGACATAAAGAGTGAGATGAATCCAGTACTAAATCCCAGAGCTGCTGGTCCAGATGGATCATTGATGGGAATTCCTGGTATGCTTGGCCTTTTGTGAATGCTCACAAAGCATTTATTACATTTATGATTCTAGAGGTGGCAAGGTTCAGTCACTTTGGGTTCAGGTTCATTAGGTTTCTTGCATTTTGGGTTGCTCAGGTATGGTATATTTGGGTTCAAATCGTGTTGGGAATTTCAGGTTTAAGTAACTTTTGGTTTTTAGGTTGTTCGGGTCTTGGATCCTTTGGAGTTGGATACTTCAGGTTTTAGGCAAGTTTCAGGCTAAAATTTATGGAAAGGGAGCAAAATAAAAATTCCCACAAAATCTGGAAAATTGAAATTGTTTATTTTGTAATGTGTTGGTTATTGGATACGGAAAATGGGAACTATATTAGCGGTGGACTGTGTTAGGATTTTTATAGTTTTTACTTATAATTCTAGGCTACTAGGTATGCTTGTATATTTATTTTCTATGGTCAAATCTCAAATTCTAGAATTTGTACATTTTTCTGAAATTTGATTGTAACGTTCTTCATGCACAAATAACATTTTTGTTAGGAGTAAATGCAATAGATATGGCTAGAATCTACATATGAAAATGCTTTTCTAATAAATTGAATTAGTAAATAATGTCTTTGTGACACCCTTCCCACAGCAGAAAGAAAAGAAAGGGCGAGATGGTTTATAAGTTGGATAGTGAGATAAATAAGGTATTAATTGGATCCCTTTTAGACTTTGGTGGCCTAAGTTAGTGTGGAAACCTTTTGTTCGTCTCATTATCATGTGATGAAACACCTTGTGAGTACCAATTGTATCTATTTTTGGGCTATGTGACCCAAGTTGGTTGGAAATCCTTTGTCCATCTTACTACCACGAGACCAAGTGTGGGTCCCTTTTTTGTGCTGTGATGACCCAAGTTGGTTGGAAACACTTTATCTGTCTGAATATCTTGCGATGAAGCGTAGGTCCATTTTTTTTTTATAGGGGCCTGGGTCACTACAGTCTCTTTATGTACTAGTTTTGAATAAATTAAATAAAATTGTAAGAAAACGAAAATCTTGAGTCAGGTTTTTTGGGGTCAAGTTAGCTTTTTTTTACCTCTATTTGATATTTTTCTGCTGAATTGCACATCCTTATTTTGCGATCTAACAGCTTAATTGGTATTGACATATCTAGAGTTTCATGGTTACTGTAATCTGTATGGCTTAAGATGTCTGTGGCTCACTTTTAAGGTTGCGAACATTTCAGGATCAAATCAAGGTGGCAACAATTTGACTCTAAAAGGATGGCCACTCACAGTAAGTTCTTTGCTGTTCATATGTTTCTGTGCTTCTCCTACCCTTCATCATCGTAATTATTATCCTTTTTGGCAAAATTGCAAACACTGTTTTTGTTCTAAAATCTTTGCTTTATTACTGATTGTTTACACCAAGTTATGTAAACAAATATATAAACATTATTTTTAACTAGTGAACTTTTCATTCCATCAGGGACTGGATCAGCTTCACCCTGGACTGCTTCCACAACAAAAGCACTTTATGCAGGCTCCCCAGCCCTTTCATCAGCTTCAGATGTTGACACCACATCAGCAGCAACTTATGCTTTCACAACAGAATTTAACATCACCATCTGCTAGTGAGGAAAATAGAAGACTGAGAATGCTTTTGAGTAACCGAAATATGGGTCTTGGTAAAGATGGTCTTGCAAATTCTGTTGGTGATGTGGCTACAAATGTTGGATCCCCTTTACAACCTGGTGGCCCTCTCTTCACACGTGGAGATTCAGATATGCTGATGAAGGTCCTAAGTTTTTTATCAATATTTATTCTTTTTTCTGTGTACTGTTTTGTATCCTGTAAAATTTCCTTTCTAAATTTTAGCTTTGTATTTAGTTAAAAATGGCTCAGATGCATCATCAGCAGCAGCAGCAACTACAAAACAGCAATCCACAGCAGCAGCAACAGCCACTTCAGCAGCATGGTCTTTCAAGTCAGCAGTCACAAAGTTCTAATCATAACCTTCATCAACAAGATAAGATGGGGGGTACTGGCAATGTCAATGTTGATGGTAGCATGTCCAACTCTTTTCGCGGGAATGATCAGGTCTGCCATATTTTTGGTTCATCTGTAAATGCTGTACATCTATGATTTTGATCCCTCTCCAAGGTAATCCTTTCATGCATGTCATAGGTTTTCTTCATTTTTTTTATTCCAGCTACTAACGTCCCTAGGTGGATCAATCAAACTTAATTAGTGTTATTCATGTTATCTAAGCTGTCTGTATCTGCTATATCTTCCCTTTCTAGTTATTTGTTTATTAGGTGTGTCTGCAAGCTTTTGCCCCTTCCTTTCCAAGTTTATGGCACCACAGATTTAGTTTTGGAAGCCCAGTTTTGGTACAACTTGTGGATTGTTTGGATATTGATGAGTGTTCCAAGATAATACTCATACTGGTTTCATGTTATGGCTTTTATTATTATTTTTTTTTCATCTTGGCTAATGCAAGGATATCATCTTAGCTCATGGTAAAGTGGCTTTCCTTGCTGGGATAGACAAGTCATTATCCCAGCTCTTGCAATGGTTTTTTTCATTCGATGGTGGTCAATGTACTAACTGTAACCATTGTAATTGATAGGATGTCTAAACCTTGTTTTTGATTGGATGGATGGTGTTCATTTTGCCAATGTTTTCCTACATGTATAATCTACTGGTAAGTATACATCACTATGGTAAGCTTGGGCAAGTTAATAGCATGCTTTTTGTTGTTGCATTTTAAGGTTTCGAAAAACCAGACTGGGAGGAAGAGAAAACAGCCAGTGTCATCTTCTGGTCCTGCCAATAGTTCGGGAACTGCAAATACAACAGGACCCTCCCCTAGTTCAGCGCCTTCAACACCTTCAACTCACACGCCTGGAGATGTTATCTCAATGCCTGCCTTGCCACATAGCAGTAGTTCTTCTAAGCCTTCAATAATGTTTGGAACCGATGGCACAGGCACTCTTACATCCCCATCAAATCAGTTGGTGAGTTAAAATCCTAGCTTTTGAGTTGGTAAAGGGATTGAAAATTCCTTGCTTGAAACTCATTGGCATTCCATTTTGGCAGTGGGATGATAAAGATCTTGATTTGCAGGCTGATATGGATCATTTTGTCGAGGATGGGTCTCTTGAAGATAATGTGGATTCTTTCTTGACCCATGAGGATAATGACCCCAGAGACGCAGTTCCTCGTATGGATGTCAGCAAAGGTGTGCATGTGCATATTTATCAGAAGTTGTATTTTCTTGACAGGATTTTAGAGGATTTTCTGCATTTCATTATGCTGTTGATCTACCCTTGATGTTTCCCATATTTTATACTGGAACTGACTTTTATTTATTGAAATGGGAATAGTGTGCCAATTTTTTCTATGACTAACTCAGTGATAACCATGTGGAAACTAAATGCATGTCTTGACTTTTATATCATTGGTATCGTACTGTACATTATTATTAGCTCTGAAGATATATCTTGTCTTTAACATCAGGGTTTACATTTGAGGAAGTAAGTTCTGTCAAAGCAAGTGCAAGCAAAGTAGTCTGTTGCCACTTCTCATCAGATGGGAAATTGCTTGCTAGTGGTGGGCATGATAAGAAGGCAAGTTTTGAGATGATACAAGATTTTCTTCTTAAGTAGGAGTATTTTGGGAATTGAATCTGAAGTTTCGATGGGAAAATTTGATCTCCTTTCAAACAGTCAACTTTCTAAAATCTTATAGAGAAGCCAAATTAAATTGTTCAAAAAATGAGCTGTCTGCCTGCTTTAATATTGTAGAACCTTCTAAACCTAATTTAATTGTCCAAAAACATGGGTTGTCTACCTGCCGTAGTATTGAAAGGAACACAAAAGAATTTGCTGCATGTTGCCTGAAATTGATATGACCAAAATGTTATGCTAAATATTTTGTTTGACGGTCTTCTACACAGGCTGTATTGTGGTACACGGATAGCTTAAAGTCAAAAACAACCCTTGATGAGCATACATCTTTGATTACAGACGTCCGCTTCGGTCCCAGCATGCCACGTCTTGCAACGTCTTCATTTGACAAAACTGTCAGGGTTTGGGATGCAGACAAGGTAAGTAGATGGTTTGTTTCAATTCTCACTACCCAAATGTTTAGAGGAGATTCTCCTTGTTTGAAGGGCGAGTGCAGTATTTGTTAGAGCTAGCACATATGTAAGCACCCATTTATCCATTGAAGTTATAACTAAAACCAAAATCCATGTCCTCACAATATTTGGGTGCTCAAAATAGAAGAAAGCTTGTTGGGTATTTTGAGGTTAGTGGTAGCATGCACCTTGAAGTAGTAGCTTTTCAGTGGGAGTTGAATCACAATGGGACAAACAGTACTTGACGACGAGCTTCTGCTTTTGGGTTAACCCATGTGTCAAAACTTATTTAGTAGTAAGATACTTTCTGCTGTGCTCGGTTACATTTATTTTAGTTGACAATTTTCCCAGATGCATAACTTGAACTTTCCAATGTTTAGAAAAGTGGGAGCTTATTCAAGGTTTCCATAAAGGCTTTTATCATTTTCTGTAGTTATGCTAGTTTCCAATTTGTTAGCTAGAAAAATATTACATGTATTGCCACATTTGGATGGTTTCGATCTTCTTCTTCTTCTTAGTTTCCAATTCATTAGGTCGAAATGTGCGACACATATTGCCACATGTTGATGGTTGCATTCTTCTTCTTCAAAAGGTTATTTTTTTGTTTTAATAAAATTGATGCTGTTGTAATATCTTATTTATTTTGCAGCCTGACTACTCCCTACGTACATTTGTGGGACATTCTGACTCTGTTATGTCCCTTGACTTCCATCCTAAGAAAGATGACCTTATTTGTTCATGTGATGCGGAGGGAGAAATAAGATACTGGAGTATTACCAATGGTAGCTGTGTGAGGGTATTCAAGGTAGATGTACATATGGTTTTGGAATGTCATTCTTGTTATGTCAGTTTTTTCCTGGAAAATCAATGATAGGGGGAGTGGTTTTGGGGCTTGGGAATTGCAGCTTGCAGTTAGTATTCTAGTAGTTCTATCTGGTAACCATGATATGCTTTTTTATTTGGATTAGGGCGGTATGGTTCAGATGAGATTTCAACCCCGTGTCGGGAAGTACCTTGCTGCAGCTACGGAAAATGTTGTATCTATATTAGATGCTGAGACACAAGTTTGTCAGCGTGCACTGCAGGTTATTTCAAAATTTTCTTGAATTTGTACTGACTTGCTTCTGGGATATGATCCCAGTTTTGTTTTATCACATTTTTGGGGGATTTCATGGCCATTGGCAATACTGATTTTCTTTTTCTTCCGTGCCTAAAACATGAGTCATACATCACCATGTTTGGAATATCCCCTAGCTGGAGGTCATTTTTGCCAACTGATTAGGTTAAGTTATTGAACTGAGGAGTTGTCTGCTTTGGTGCATGAGCTCGTGGGCTGGGCCTTGTCCCGAAAGACATGTCTTATAGAAAAAGACAAGACTGTTTATAATGCTGTGCATTACCAATGTGGGTGTGAGACCCCATCACAGGCATTGACAAAAAAGATTAAGTTTTCCTTGTGTAGATTAGTCTTCTTCTACATATCATGCTTTATTTGTACCATCTTGGTCCGTAGCTGGGGGTAGGAGCTTCCAATACAATTCATCTCAGAGGTAAGGGCAACAAATGGTCAAGTTTATTCAATCAAGGACCTCAGGCCCCTTTCATTCCTAGCATATGTGTTCACTGTTCATGGTGAAACTTTAGTTGTTTTTAAAATTGTTTTCCCTATATTGGCACCGAAGCTTCTTTAGCAAACTATTTGCTTATGGCCCTCCAATATTTTCCACTTGCATGTATTCTCTTCTCTGTGACATGACTGACCTTTCAAATGTGGGGTGCTAATTGTAGGGACATAGCAAGTCAATCCACTCTGTGTGCTGGGATCCTTCTGGCGAGTATCTAGCATCTGTCAGTGAGGATTCTGTCAAAGTCTGGTCTCTTGGGTCAGGGAGTGAAGGGAATTGTGTTCATGAATTGAGCTGTAATGGCAACAAATTCCACTCCTGCATCTTCCATCCTACATATCCTTCATTGCTAGTCATTGGCTGTTACCAGGTAGGCAATTATTACATCCTTCTTTGTTATTGAGCACCTCTCTGGGTAAGCAATAATAATAATGGTAATGGAAACTTCCTTAAGGTTTGCCCAATTCCCACATAGGTTTTGCAACTTTAATATGTTCATAGACTTTCATTTCCAGCTTTAGCATTTGTTGGCTCACCATAACACTAAATGTGTTTAATGAAGCAGAAACATTTGGGATCACTTTGTGAGAAATGTTTACTAGGTTCATATTGAAAAGGCTTGGCTAAATTGCTGGAAGTCTTGTCCAAAGCGTATAATGTTTTCTGGTTTAAGGCAGTCTGTTTAGGCCAGAGTCGATGATTATTACTCTTTTTGATGTTGTTCTATTCCATCTTAACTGATCATTCACCGGTGAGAACCAGAGTGGTGGTGTGTATACGATGATTATGTTGCTAATAAGAAATGTGGACATTCACTGTAGTCGTTGGAGCTTTGGAACATGACCGAGAACAAGACCATGACTCTATCTGCGCATGATGGTCTAATTGCTTCCTTGTCTGTATCGACTGTGAGGGGGTTGGTTGCTTCTGCTAGTCACGACAAGTTCATCAAACTGTGGAAGTGATGGCAATTGATTTTTCTGCACGCCCACGCTAGCGCTGTTTAAATAATTTGGCTTTGTCGTTTAAGTTGCTTGATCTCCACATCGTTGGCTTGTTTAGAATCTTAGATCCTTGTAACTCTAGAAACTAACCTCGTCTCCTGTTGTAATATTATCTGTTACGTGATGCCTCTGACAGTGAGTTGAGTTTCGAACCAATTTCAATCTTCTTGAATTACTTATATCGCCCCAAACTTCATTAGTGGATGTGTTTTTATTTCTTTTGTGTTTGTTTTTTCGACCGCTTTATAGTTGGTTCCTTTGTGTTGGCCTGTCTTGGCTTTTTCCAACGTTGGTGTGATTTCCCCACCCCCCTCCACTCTTTGTTTATTTCCTGGAGAATTCACTTGTCTTCTAAGAAACAAAATACAGTTAAGTCGATTTCCCAGTTGGTTTCTCTTCGTTGTCTTGCTGCAAAAGCAATGCTGCAACCAGTGGTTGCTACAACCGAATGAAGGGCAGGAGACCGTTGCCTCGATTTTAATGTAATAAAGAAGCAAAATTACAGGGTACGTCCGTTTAGCTCAGAATATTCTACGGGAAAATATTTTTCTGACTTTCTAGAGTCCGGCACAACCCAAGAAGTGAGGTCCAACGGAAAATGTCTGTTAAGTCAACTGTAAAATACACCCATTTTCAGGGAAACACAGCGTAGGCGAGATGCGGACGGCTGGATGAAAGGCAGAGGGGGAGTCTCGAATATTAGGGGTACCAAAGAAACTGGAAAGGGAAGAAAACAGGAAAGCACGGTCGCCCGTTACTTCTATGACCAAAAACGGTGTCGCATTTGTTCTTTTTTTTAATTTTATTTTTTGTTTGTTTGTTTGTTTGCTCCCCACAAAAAGCTTATTATGAGTTTCCAAAAATTGGTTTTCTCACTCGTCCACCACATCTAGAAAAATATACAGAAGAAGGTAATTTCTTTTAATAACAAATAGATTATTTTTCAACAAATAAAGGAATCCTTAAAATATGCATATTTGTCAAAATAGCAATCGTCACTTCCTTAATTGTTGGTGTGAATTGCTGTTCTTGAAACTCAGCGGCATTCCATTTTGTCAGTGGGATGACAAAGATCTCGATTTGTGTTGGGATCCAGAAATGGGCCCATCGAGCGGTCTATATATACGTATCGATAGAAATGTACGAGGGCGGGGGACAACATCCACACTCCTCCCCATCTCCTCCCGTCACTCTCTCTTCCTCTCACGCAACCTGACCACTCAGTCCCCACTCCCCTCCGTTCGTTCCTCCCCAAGTTCCCTCTCTGTCTTCCTCTCACTCTCTTTCTCTCGCGCAATCTGACCCCTCAGTCCCCACCCCTCCATGTTACGGTCCTGACAATTTGCAGGCTGATACGGATAATCTCGCTGAGGATGGATCTCTTGAAGATAATGTGGATTCTTTCTTGACCCGGGAGGGTGATGACCCCAGAGATACAGTTCCTCGTATGGACGTCAGCAAAGGTGTGCATATGCATATTTATCAGAAGCTGTATTTTCTTGACAGGACTTTTAGTGGATTTTCTGCATTTCTTTGTGCTGTTGATCTACCCTCGATGTTTCCCATCTCCTTATACTGGAACTGACTTTTGTTCGTTGAAATGGGAATAGTGTGCCAATTTTTTCTATGACTAACTCAGTGATAACCTTGTGGAAACTATACGCATGTCTCGGCTTTTATATTATCGGTATTGCACTGTACATTATTATTAGCTCTGAAGATATATCTTGTCTTTAATATCAGGGTTTACATTTGAGGAAGTAAATTCTGTCAGAGCAAGTGCAAGCAAAGTAGTCTGCTGCCACTTCTCGTCAGATGGGAAATTGCTTGCTAGTGGTGGGCATGGTAAGAAGTCAAGTTTCGAGATGATACAAGATTTTCTTCGCAAGTAAGAGTATTTTGGGAGTTAACTCTGAAGTTTCGATGGGAAAATTTGATCTACTTTCAAACAATCAATTTTCTAAAATCTTACGGAGAAGCCAAATTAAATTGTTCAAAAAATGTGCTGTCTGCCTGCTTTAATATTGTAGAATCTTGAAAGGAACACAAAAGAATTTGCGGCGTGTTGCCTGAAATTGATACGACCGAAATGTTATGCTAAATATTTTGTTTGACGGTCTTCTACACAGGCTGTATTGTGGTACACGGATAGCTTAAAGCCAAAAACAACCCTTGATGGGCATACATCTTTTATTAAATACGTCCGCTTCGGTCCCAGCATGCCGCGTCTTGCAACGTCTTCATTTGACAAAACTGTCAGGGTCTGGGATGCAGACAAGGTAAGTAGATAGTTTATTTCAATTCTCACTACCCAAATGTTTAGAGCAGATTCTCCTTGTCTGAAGGGCGAGTGCAGTATTTGTTAGAGCTAGCACATATGTAAGCACACATTTATCCATTGAAGTTATAACTAAAACCAAAATCCATGTGCTCACAATATTTGGGTGCTCAAAATAGAACAGAGCTTGTTGGGCATGTTGAGGTTAGTGGTAGCATGCACCTTGAAGTAGTAGCTTTTCAGTGGGAGTTGAATCACAATGGGACAAACAGTACTTGACGACGAGCTTCTGCTTTTGGGTTAACCCATGCGTCAAAACTTATTTAGTAGTAAGATACTTTCTGCCGTGCTCGGTTGCATTTATTTTAGTTGACAATTTTCCCAGATGCATAACTTGAACTTTCCAATGTTTAGAAAAGTGGGAGCTTATTCCAGGTTTCCATAAAGGCTTTTATCATTCTCTGTAGTTGTGCTAGTTTCCAATTCGTTAGCTAGAAAAATATTACATGTATTGCCACATTTGGATGGTTTTGATCTTCTTCTTCTTCTTCTTAGTTTCCAATTCATTAGGTTGAAATGTGCGGCACATATTGCCACATGTTGATGGTTGCATTCTTCTTCTTCATCAAAAGGTTATTTTTTTGTTTTAATAAAATTGATGCTGTTGTAATATCTTATTTATTTTGCAGCCTGACTACTCCCTACGTACATTTGTGGGACATTCTGACTCTGTTATGTCCCTTGACTTCCATCCTAAGATGACCTTATTTGCTCATGTGATGCGGAGGGAGAAATAAGATACTGGAGTATTACCAATGGTAGCTGTGTGAGGGTATTCAAGGTAGATGTACATATGGTTTTGGAATGTCATTCTTGTTATGTCAGCTTTTTCCTGGAAAATCAATGATAGGGGGAGTGGTTTTGGGGCTTGGGAATTGCAGCTTGCAGTTAGTATTCTAGTAGTTCTATCTGGTAACCATGATATGCTTTTTTATTTGGATTAGGGTGGTATGGTTCAGATGAGATTTCAACCACGTGTTGGGAAGTACCTTGCTGCGGCTACAGAAAATGTTGTATCTATATTAGACGCTGAGACACAAGTTTGTCAGCGTGCACTGCAGGTTATTTCAAAATTTTCTTGAATTTGTACTGACTTGCTTCTGGATATGATCCCATTTTTGTTTTATCACATTTTTGGGGGATTTCATGGCCATTGGCAATACTGATTTTCTTTTTCTTCTGTGCCTAAAACATGAGTCATACATCACCATGTTTGGAATATCCCCTAGCTGGAGGCCATTTTTGCCAACTGATTAGGTTAAGTTATTGAACTGAGGAGTTGTCTGCTTTGGTGCATGAGCTCGTGGGCTGGGCCTTGTCCCGAAAGACATGTCTTATAGAAAAAGACAAGACTGTTTATAATGCTGTGCATTACCAATGTGGGTGTGAGACCCCATCACAGGCATTGACAAAAAAGATTAAGTTTTCCTTGTGTAGATTAGTCTTCTTCTACATATCATGCTTTATTTGTACCGTCTTGGTCCGTAGCTGGGGGTAGGAGCTTCCAATACAATTCATCTCAGAGGTAAGGGCAACAAATGGTCAAGTTTATTCAATCAAGGACCTCAGGCCCCTTTCATTCCTAGCATCTGTGTTCACTGTTCATGGTGAACCTTTAGTTGTTTTTTAAATTGTTTTCCCTATATTGGCACCGAAGTTTCTTTAGCAAACTATTTGCTTATGGCCCTCCAATATTTTCCCCTTGCATGTATTCTCTTCTCTGTGACATGACTGACCTTTCAAATGTGGGGTGCTAATTGTAGGGACATAGCAAGTCAATCCACTCTGTGTGCTGGGATCCTTCTGGCGAGTATCTAGCATCTGTCAGTGAGGATTCTGTCAAAGTCTGGTCTCTTGGGTCAGGGAGTGAAGGGAATTGTGTTCATGAATTGAGCTGTAATGGCAACAAATTCCACTCCTGCGTCTTCCATCCTACATATCCTTCATTGCTAGTCATTGGCTGTTACCAGGTAGGCAATTATTACATCCTTCTTTGTTATTGAGCACCTCTTTGGGTAAGCAATAATAATAATGGTAATGGAAACTTCCTTAAGGTTTGCCCAATTCCCACATAGGTTTTGCAACTTTAATATGTTCATTGACTTTCTTTTCCAGCTTTAGCATTTGTTGGCTCACCATAACACTAAATGTGTTTAATGAAGCAGAAACATTTGGGAAAATGTATTGATCACTTTGTGAGAAATGTTTACTAGGTTCATATTGAAAAGGCTTGGCTAAATTGCTGGAAGTCTTGTCCAAAGCGTATAATGTTTTCTGGTTTAAGGCAGTCTGTTTAGGCCAGAGTCAATGATTATTACTCTTTGTGATGTTGTTCTATTCCATCTTAACTGATCATTCACCGGTGAGAACCGGAGTGGTGGTGTGTATACGATGATTATGTTGCTAATAAGAAATGTGGACATTCACTGTAGTCGTTGGAGCTTTGGAACATGACCGAGAACAAAACCATGACTCTATCTGCGCATGATGGTCTAATTGCTTCCTTGTCTGTATCGACTGTGAGGGGGTTGGTTGCTTCTGCTAGTCACGACAAGTACATCAAACTGTGGAAGTGATGGCAATTGATTTGTCTGCACGCCCACGCTAGCGCTGTTTAAATAATTTGGCTTTGTCTTTTAAGTTGCTTGATCTCCACATCGTTGGCTTGCTTAGAATCTTAGATCCTTGTAACTCTAGAAACTAACCTCGTCTCCTGTTGTCATATTATCTGCAACGTGATGCCTCTGACAGTGAGTTGAGTTTCGAACCAATTTCAAGCTTCCCCGATTGCTTGTATCGCCCCAAACTTCATTAGTAGATGCGTTTTCATTTCTTAATTATTATTAATTTTTTTCATCCGCTTTATAGTTGGTTCTGTTCCGTTGGCTTGTCTTGGCTTTTTACAGCGATGGTGCGAGGGTGTTTTTTTGTTTTCCCCTTGAGAATTCACTTATCTTTATGAAACAAAATACAATAAGTGAAATTCCCATTTGGTTTCTCTTCTTTGTCTTGCTGCAAAATGAATGCTGCAGCGAGTGGTTGCTACAACCAAAATGAGGGCAGGAAACCGTTGCCTTGATTTTAACGTAATAAGGAAGCCAAACTTTAGGGCCCGTTTGTTTAGCTTAGAATATTCTACGAGAAAATATTTTCCTTAATTTAGAGGGCTTGGCACAGCCCAAGAAGTGAGGTCAACGGAAAATACTTGTTAACTCAACCGTAAAGTACACCCATTTTCAGGGAAAACAATGCAAGCATTAGGTCTTTCAGTGGGCGCGGGGGCAAATTTGATAAAGGCGAGATGCAGACGGCTGGAAGAAAGGCAGAGGGAAGTCTAGAATATGACCAAAAACGGTGTCGCATGTTTTCTTTCTTTTTTCGTTTTTGGCGTTTTTTTTGGGGGGGTTCCCCAAAAAGCTTATTATGAGTTTCCAGAAATTGGTTTTCTCACTTGTCCACCACATCTAGAAAAATATACAGAAGAAGATATATATATATAAAATAAAAATAATTTTTAAAAAATAGACTATTTTTTCAACAAATAAAGGAATCCTAAAAATATGTATATTTCCTTGATTGTATGTGTGAAAAACCCACACGGAAAATATTTCTCGGACAATGCATTCTTCCTGTATTACACCATAGCTTACTTTACGCGTCCTTACTAGGTGGGATAGTTTGTTTAATGGTTCCTTCAATCTCCTTGCAAATAATAAGGGCAGGGGATTTCGGCCGACTCTTGAATTAATTACCTTTTCAAGCAACTGTAGCCACCCTAGCAGGATGACTTTTATATACGGCTTAATACTGTACCGTGCGGGGATGTGGCTTTCTTTCCCAACTAGCTGGCCCATTTCAATCAATATTATTCCCGATGCATGTCTCATCAAAGACAATTCTTGCGATTTTATGGGGTGAGCGGAAGCCACGAGGATTTGATCTACAATCAAAGATCCTTCACCATCCCTACTAGCCAGAAGAAGCTGTTACTTAAACAGTTCAAACTTAGGGAAGTGTACAACCCGGAAAAACATATTTGGAACTTGTAGATGCCAAAGTTTTAAGCTTCACTAATTATGAAAATGCAATACTTCACGTCGCAAGGCACAAAATAGAAAGTTGTTACCTTGTGTGGAAACAAAATATCCATGGAGTGTGCAGTACTTCATGCTCAACGCACGGCAGAAAACTGTCTAGCTGGCTAACACATGCATGTACGTTAATGTGTGTGCCATCTTCACAACAGACCCACAGAAACGTATTTCTCCTCATTTATGATGTTGCCCATGTAGTTACGTTAATGCTCCAAAGGCATCCTTGTTAAGTTAGCCAACATTGTTGGCCCGATATAGAGCTGGGGTCAACTTCGTTTGAGAGTAGAAGTATAGATGCCAGTTAAAACCTACAAAAATTGGAAGTTATCTAAAAAGAAAAAATTTGCAAGACCTACCGGGGCCTATATTGCTCTCTGTCTTTTTCGATATACATGCAAGTCGAAGAAATCCCATTAATTCTTGTTTACAAATATCCATATCAGTGAATAATGACGATTCATTGGTTGACCTTGCGTGCGGTTCACTGAATAAGACCGAAAATCGTCCGAATATTCATGTGTGTGTCGTGGAAAGGCTAAGGTTACGTGGCATCCCCTCTCTGTTATCTATATAACACGTCCTCGAAACGGGACCTAAAATATGCAATTTATCGAACTCATCATTAATTATTTGTCCACATATATTAGTAAGTTTTGGTTCGGGACCCTTCAAAAAGATATGTGTTTGCTTCTGCAACTTTGGTAAAATGCATTAATGGCAAATGTGGCCGAACAACCTTCCCAGGAAAACATAAATGCCAGAGCATTTACTTACCATCTTCTGGTCTCACCACAATTATTTTTCCTTTTTTTTTTTAATTTTTTAAAATTTAGGTATTCTTCTGGCCGCCCGATATTTGCTAAGGAGCAACTTAACTCGCTACAAACTGATCTCGGTAAGAAACACATTCTTGTCAAGGTCCATTCACATGGTAATGCCATGTGACTATGAGTAATTGGAGAGAGCGTAGGATATTTGGTTTTACAGCGACACTTACGGCCAAAAAAAAAAAAAAAAAAAAAAAAACAACGATACTTGGAGAAATTGTTAGAAGAATAATCCTATAGAATGAACAAAGAAAATAAAAAAATAAATTTTTTTTTTAGTAACATTTACATTAATGAAGAAGGAATTCAAACTGTCAACCTTATGACCAAGCCAATAAAAAAAAATTCATTGGGTTGGTTAATTCTCGTGCAGAACTAGCTCAATTTTTTAGGTTTTTGCCTACACAATGATGACATGTCCTGTTCTTAGTAGATAGTGAATTAGAATCATTTAAAAATTTCCCATGGTTTACAAACAAGATGGTGTTACATTGATGAATTCTAGATTTTGATACGTTAAAAAAATAATAATAAATAAAACCCAAAAAAAAAAAAACAAAAGACAAAGGGGGCATTTCGATCGATTGTCCCTTTCATGAATGTGAACCCTGTTGGTTACGAAACATATGAGAATGAAATAGGGGAGACATAAACACATGGACGATAAGAAATGGAAAAGGCTATATGGGCAATTCAATTAGCTACCCATAGGAATTCCCGAATCACTCAGCTCAAGAAAATCCTCACCCTTATTATATTTATAATCAGGTTCTCTAATTCTCTTATTGCCACCGAAATTATATAAAATAATAATAATAAAAAAAAGAACAAATTTTGCCCTTATATAAGAGACACAGAGAAACACCTCCAATTAATCTGATATATTGTAAGTACCACTACCACAACAACTAAGAGTGTAAGAGAGAGAGAGAGAGAGAGAGAGAGAGAGAGAGAGAGAGAGATGGCAAAGGGTGAAATTCCATGTCTTGATATTTCAGGGAAGGGTACGTTGACAGAACAAGGGTGGGGTGATGAGAGATGGAAGGAAGTGTGCAAAAAAGTTAGGGAGGCATGTGAGGACCATGGTTGTTTCATGGTGGCGTGTGAAAGGAGTAAGATCCCTCCAAGCCTACGTGAGGAAATGTTCGAGGGCATGAAGGTGCTGTTTGATCTCCCTGAGGAGGCCAAGAACAAGTACGTTAATCCAAAGCCTTACCGCAGCTACTCCGGCAAGTGTTCCATTGTGCCTCTCCACGAGAGCTTTGGCATCGACGATCCACACTGCCCCGACGCCGCCCAGGCTTTTACCAATCTCATGTGGCCTCAAGGCAACCCCGGCTTCTGGTAAGATTATTAGTTATGTCTTTTTTCTTCTTCTTCTTCTTCTTCTTCCTCTTCTTTTTTTTTTTTAAATTTTTTTATTAATGCTTTAAATCCTTTTTGTGGGCATTTCACATATTTTCCTCTTGCTATAGTTCACTAATTGATTAATGAAAATAAATAAAATAAAATAAAATTAAATTAAAAAAACGGCAATATTACGCGGAAGCTGCCGATATTCATTCATTGTTTATAGAAATTGCATCCCTTTCTCGTTGTCATTATCATATACTGAACGGAGTGGGCTTTTCAGTTTTTACCAGACTGCAGCAGCTTTCACATGTTTTCCTCGTTTCCCAAGCCAGTAGCTCTAGCATCTTTGAGTTTGATTTTTTGCGGTCATTCATTTACCCAAGTCAACATCAGCCATCGTCGGGGAAATCAGTTCTGGAAATTCATGAACCTTTGAAATAAAACAAAAAAATTGACATTAAAATAAAGTTTCAACGAGCCACTGTGTGCGTATATATATAGAGAGTATTCATTATATTTATTTATGATTTTTTTTAGTATAGTAATTTTATTATTTTAAATTATATATTTTATTTAAAATTTTAATTATATATATATAATATTAAGTTAATTTAATTTATTTTTAAGATAAATTAATAATCGTAGAAAAAATTTGTGGGTGCTGAATTAGAATTGATCGTCCTCTCGGAAAAAGAAATAGGACTTTCAAAAGCAGGCGATGGCCTGGACCAGCGTAGATGTTCCATCAGAGGCGTATTTATTTACGCATGATAATGCCTGGCTACCCAACCCAACGCTGGCGCTATTGGCCATTGCGCATTTAACAAGTCTTATCCTTTGAAACAGATTAGAATTGAATACAGTACTGACAGCTTTAAAATGATTTATCATAATTCAAGCTCTGCACATGTCATTCCAGAAAATCAGCAGAGCACAGCTAGAATCAGCTTTCTTAATAAACTGTAACAGTTCTCATTAAATTCCATCTTACCTTCTTTTCTTTTTGTTTTAATTAACAAAATATTTTTGTGGGTTGGCCTGCAAAATACGCTGCTCCAATCAAGTGCAGTTAGCATCAGGTGGTACTATGGTCAACATTCAAATTTTTAACAACAAACCACAAAAAACTGGCCGCGTAATCATACTGTACTTGATTTCACCTCTACATCGTAGGAAATAACGGAAAGGGAAAAGGGGCCCGAGTGGTCATTGCTGAAATTAATTTTTATTTTTATTTTTTTTCTCTTTTTCATTTTTGGGGGTTCGCTCCTCATCATATCATATGATGCTGCAGTGAGACTCTCGGTGCCATGGGCTCAAAGATGCTAGAAATGAATTCGCTGCTGCTGAAAATGATTTTCGAGAGCTTCGGGATGGAAGGACACTATAATTCCCAGTTTGACGACAGCACTAGTTTGTTGCGTATGATGAAGTACAAGGTTCCTCCAGGCGGCAGCAGCGATTCCGCCATTGGTCTAGTGGCTCACACCGACAAAAATGCCCTGACCATTCTGTTTCAAAATGGGGTTCAGGGGCTTGAGGTTCAGACCAAGGAAGGTGACTGGGTTCGGGTGGTGATTCCCCAAGATGCATTTTTTGTTGTCGTAGGTGATGCGCTTAAGGTAACGTACATTTTCCCATTTTACATATACGTATATATAAAATCAAAACACACAAATGCGAATCCTGCACTGCAGGGTTCCTAATTAACCAAGTTCTTTTTTGGTGCTAATAAATGAATGAATATATATATATATATATATACATACATACATACACACACAGGCGTGGAGCAATGGGAGGCTTCATGCGGCAAGGCACAGAGTGATGATAAGCGGCGACAGGGAAAGGTATTCGTGTGCGCTGTTTTTAATTCCAAAGGAGGGAGCAACAATTGAGGTCCCTGATAAGCTGGTCGACAAGGAGCATCCCCTTCTCTACAGACCTTTCAATTTCTCCGATTACATCTCTTACTTCGTTTCCAAGTTAAGCCATGACGCGCTCGAGAATTATGCTGGCATTTAATAATAATCTTCAAATATTTCACCGTCAACAAATATATATATATATATATATATATATATATATATATTATATATATTGGAGACAGAGAGAGAGAAAGAGAGAGAGAGAGAGAGCATGCACATACATGTGTGTGTGTGTGTGTGTGTGTGTGTGTGTGTGTGTGTGTGTGTGGGGTCCGGGGTGCTATAATTTATTAAAAAGATTGTGGGACCGACTCTGGCTGTCGGTCTCCCCTTAAAACATGGGGCCATGGCCCCCTCCCCCCTACAATAAGGGAGACCAAGAGCCATGCTTGGTCCCCCAAAAAGACCTCTATAATTTATCGTACTCGTCCTGCATTTTGTTTTTTTTTTTTTTTTTTTAATTGGGTTGGAATTTGGAACCTGGAACTTGGAACCTGGAAGGGTACACACGCCCAAAATCTACTAATGAATGTTTTACGTACGTATTAGAAAAGGTGTACATGTTCCATCTTTGAAGAAATCCAAGGTTCTCTTCTCTCTCGATCGTCGACGCGTTATGTCAATAGTAAGAATCATTAATTTATGTTTACCTCAAACTAAATTAAGAGCCTACTAGTTTCAAATTCAATTCTTGACTCTAGCAGTGTGTTTGACCTCTACTAATCGTTTAATAAACAAAAAGGAGGCCCAATATAATATTTATCATAAAAAATAATAAAAAAAAAATCCCCTATCCACAGATGAGGGTCATCACATGCGTCCATATATCTTCAGAATCAGGGAGAATTTTCGGGACGCAAGTCTTGTGCCCTTGTTTCAGGATTTAGAGGCACCGAATCAGGAAACTGACTTTTTAATACGACGCTAGTTTATGTTATGCATTTTTTCCTTCAATCTCTTTTCAGCGGTTGTCTCTTGTTCTTTTCTCTTTTTCCTTCCCCATCATTTTTTCCCATCTTCTTTCAGTTTTTTGTTATGCGGCAAACCTTTCTTTTTCATTTTTTTTTGGTTTAATTAATGTGACTAGAAGCCAAGAATTTTTTTTTTAAATATATAATTCTGAAAGAAACAAGGTATAAGATATTGGAGATTTTAAGTTTATCCCTCGATGAGATATAAGATATTGGATATTTATGAAATAAAGAAAAATCACCTTATGTAGTTAATGAATCAATCACTGTTTTAATTACTGAATTGAAAAGGAGCAGAAGACACTATCGAAATTCATGCATATAATCTTGCCATATATAACAATTTATGTGAGATCGAGATCTTGTATAATTAAAATTATACATGATAGGTCTCATGATAGACCAAAAAAAAAAAAAAAAAACAGAAAACAAAAGAAAAAGAGCACACATGATGGAAACTATAAATATACGTAAAATAAGCAAGGATGCTAAAATATTAGGAGATGCGCTGTGAAAGGAACAAATGGATAATGGTAAGTTAGCTATTGAGACGCTATATCATGCTACCATGATGCTTCAAATGAGAAGCTTCTCCTACCAAATATCATATTAAAACGGTAGTGTTTTAAGTTAAAGACTTTAAACTGTATCTATTAGTGAAATAGATAACTTTGGATCCAATCAAAGTCAAAGAAAAGAAAGACAGCCCGAAAGTAATAAAACGGAAACCAAATTCCAATAGGAGTTAAGAGAAAGCATCTTAAAATATAACACAATAATAGTATTAGAGACGGATGTTAATATACATGACTGCATGTGAGACAAAGAAGAGGAAGCACATATGCTGTCGACTTGTGTCGATCATTTGATCCGGAGGAAACTTAGTTACATTCCCATGAATGCCTTACGCACTCAGTCAAGATTTGAATCTCTACATACACATTAACCGTTTTCTAAGTTGTGAACATGGTTGGTGATAGGTATAAACAAGGTTTAGTTTTACCCGCCCCTTAGATGCGAATGACACCTCTTGTGGCTACAAATGCTTGGGTTGGGTCTTTCCTTCAGGGAATTGGTAAAGAGGTTATGACAAAAGTTATGAGAGAGAAAGAATGGAAAAGCAATTTTGGGAAAATAATTATTGTGTGCATTGGACTATAAAAAACTACAATTTATAAAAGAAAAAATATACAAAATAAATAAAGAGTATTAGAAAAAAATTAATGAAATATTTACCAAATTATATTAAAAGATATTCATATATATTTTTAATATGATTGAGATATATTTATATAATGAACTTGAATTCTATATACAGCTATATACCAAAATCACCACATCATATCAAGATATATTCAAGTATATTTTTGATATAATTAAAATATATTTGTATAGTAAACCTAAACACTGTACAAAACTATATACTAGAATTAAACAATATTGTCTACAAGATTCTAGCAAAAATTTATAAAATTCTAAAAATTATCTATAGGATTCTAGCATTCCTTCTCACACTTACAATGATAGTGTGACTAATTTGAGCTTGTAAACTAGATTAGAGAGCTACTTAGATGGATGAGTTTTTGTGAAGACATCGATAATTTGATTAGTAGAAATAACAAAAATAAAAAATATAATATTTTGCACAATATATTAACAAATAAAATGATAATCATTCTCAATGTACTTGGTTTAATTATGAAAGACATTATTATGAGCAATTTGAATTACACTATGGTTGTCACAAGGAATAAATGTGGCAAAAGAGTGTGTAGTAGCCATATCTCGTAAGAGCTACCAAAATTATAACAATTCAAATGTAGTGTTTGTGAGAGCCTAATATTCAACTTTAATATTAAATCAAGCAATAATTGTTTGCTTCTTATTATGCCAAGAAATAAGTGGAGTCCTTAAAAAGAAGCAATCTCCTATTGTAAAATGTCTGTTTGTAAGATCTCTTATTCAATCAGTATCAATAGACTTATAACTCAAGTGATGATCAAGTAAAGAAATGGAGCCCTTGAAACATATTTCCCCTAGCATAGCATATTATACAAAGAACAGTAACAAAATGAGTAAATTGAGGCGTTATCATGAATTGACTAACCACATATACAATATATGCAATGTTTGGTCGAGTAACAATGAGATATACTTGACTCCTAACTAGCTATCGATAAAGAGTAAGATCCTTTAATGGTGAGCTATTAGTGGGAGAAAATTTGACATTGTATTTAAAACGAGTAAAAAAATTTTTGTTATCATTAATCCTTTTTTAAGTGAGCAAATCTAATGCATATTTAACTTAAGATAAATAGTATCTAATAACATCAGAAAAAATTTCTAATCTAAAAAAACAATTGAGTAAGTCAATGTCGTTCATCTTAAATTATTAGTTGAGATACTTCTCGAGATCATTAATGTCTTGTCAATCATCTTTTATGATAATTATATCATCAACGTAAAATAAAAACAAAATGACTTCTTTAACACTTATGTGAATAAACAAGACAATATAATTAAAATTCAAAGAAAAACCAAACCAATGAACAATAGTACTAAATTTGGTAAACCATATTTAAGATACTTGTTTTAGACCACAAAGTACTTGATGAAAATAATAGACTTTATTGAATGGATGGTTATATTTAGGTGGAGGGTGTGTATAGACTTATTTGATAAGGTCATTGTTAAAAAATGCATTCTCAACATCCATTTAATAGAGTTTCCAATGTCTCTCTCTTTTTTATTCTACTTTCCTTTTCCCTTAATTCGTCCTTTATTCTTCAAATTTTATCCTTGATTCCTTACATAGTAATAAAAAAAGCCTTAGTTTAGATCATAAGAATCAATTTAAAAATTCCAATTATAAGTTAAGGTTGTCTCAATGGAGTTGGTACCTAAATAAGTGCATATTGATACAAAAAATAAGGATACATGAAAAAACCAAGGAATTGAATAATGAGTAGAGAATTAGTTTCAAATTTGGCAATTGATGGAGATAGCAAGATATTAAGTAAAAGGTTAAAGAATAAAATGGAAATGTATTTAAAAAGGAGATCAAAGGTTTTGTTTAGTAATTAGAAATTTGGTTTACATATCACATATCTCTTTCTAAGCCTAATGCATGCATGTTATAATCTAAACTAAAAAAAAAAAAAAAAACTAATTGGAAACTTTCTTCTTATTTAATTTTGTTATAATGGCTTTAACTAACTCCTCTTACTACTACCATGTGTTCATGAAGGTTTCTAAAACTACTCTTTATTTTTCATGCATCAAATCCTTTATCTTAAGACTTTTGACTTTAAGGGCTAATTAATTAAAACAATAAAGATGATGGCCAAATAGTAGTAGTTATATTAGATAACATTAATGCACATATAAAATAGAGTGCTATCATAAACACTTTATGCATATAAAGTTCAAGTATCACAAGAACTAGTAAACCATTTGGCATAGCCTTAAGAAGACAAAGAAGGTAACATGACCTTGTTAATATAGTATGGGAAGGTAATTGTATAAGAACAATGTAAATCCAAATGATAAAGGCTAGGTGCTAACTAGTGTGTTTATTAGACATAGGTTATATCATGTGGTGAACTCTTTAGATATGAATTTTCAAGAAGTATGGAAGGATTTCTACAATTATTAAACTAAATCTATTACCATTATGATAAAGCTTCTTATTACTTGAATCTTATAAGGGTGGTGGTTTATCCATAAAGACTGGCAAGTCTTTTACTAAAGATAAAGGTGTAGCATACACCTATGAAAGAACATGAGGACTAGCTATAATTATTGAATTGAATTCTTAATTAAAAGCTATTACTTATCCTTACTTTGAATAGCCATGATAAAAATGAACAAGAATGATTGATGTGGCCTATTTGGTAGCACTAACATAAACAACTAACGACATTCCTTCTAAAAGTCAACACTAAAGTAAAGTAAACTTGTAATAACAATTGCAACATCCATAGGCTTATAAGAGATCACAAAGAAACTTATTAGTCTTCCATAAGTACTTAATCCTTGCAAATCTTGAAGTAAACTTCCTTGATATTTTGTCATACAAATAGATACACTTAGAGAAATAATGTTCCAAAACCTTTTGAGCAAAAGTGGGGATATAATATCTAAATCATCATAAATGTGATTTCCATGGGTTGGTGTAGTAATCTTATTCTTTTGTTTCTTAGATTTCTTAAAGAGCAATTTGATTTCCTTTCTACCAAACCATCTATGATATGTTATAGTTTTGGGAAACTAAACCCATAAAGAGAGGTTCTATGAAAAATGGAGCATATTCTTACATAAATGAGACCCATATGAAGGACTAAGCAAGGCTAAACAAGTTGGCTAAGGATAGCAACTTGTAACTAATACAAAAACATCAAATTTCATAAAGGCCCAACAACTTTCTGCATTAAAGGTAATGGCATGTAGAGTTTAAAGATTGAGAAAAGTCTAAAGGAGAAAATATCCAAAATATTGAAATGTGTAAGGATTAACTCTATATTAAGATAAGAATTCAACTTGTTAAACTTTGGAAATCTTGCCCAATAGTTGCTAATACCTATTTATTCAACTATATCTTTTCCTTCACCTAAGTTCTTAGACCATATTTTCCTAGAATTTGGTTTTCTTAAAACAAATCACAATGCAAAAATTTTAATTGTTTGATGTAAGGAGAATTAATATGAAACAAGATAGTTAACACACCAATATAGATTATCATAAGGTGGTGGTGTATTGGTGAAGTAAAAACTTTAAAGAGGGAGCTTAACACAACAAGGTGAAGTATTATAGGAATGCTATAACAAAGATTAATAGGCATAAAGCTTATACTCCCCTGGCTAGAAAAGATTCCAACACCTATAAGACCTAGTGCAGTTTTAAGAACTTTTAAAATTACTTCCTCTTTTAATATTCATACCATATATCTTTGTTGGCCTTTGACATATTCCTTAAAACCCCTAAGTGTTCTTTGTACACTCCCATCACTTACTTGAGATGATAAAGTATCTATGGGTGGCAATTCAATTGTATTAATTTGGCACAAGCCATCATACTATCAAAAAATAGAACCTCCAAATCAAGTCTCTAAATTAGAAATAAGTTTTTCATTGTTTAGGAGGCTAAAATATCCAATTGTTACCTGTGTAAAAGGGAAATTTAAGCAAGAAAGCTTTAACTCATCAAGTGTTTGTTTTGAAAATTCAACAACTACATTTTCCAAATCATTTAGTTGCATATTAATGGTTTTAATATCTGGCACTTCATTTACCACAATAATAGATTCTTTGTTTTCACCTTCCTTGTCACCAATTGAATCTATCATTTCATTTCTTATAATCTCAAACTCAACTAATTTTGCTAAAATATAGGCTTTAAGTAGATTTTAAGGGCACCCCAATCTCATTAAGTTATGTAATTCCAACTTCAAACCACAATAAAGCATTCAACTATATAATACATAAGCATCGAAATCATCTAATATATAAGTTTAAACTAATCAAGGTAGGATTCAATGATACCTTCTTAATTTAGTGGATTTTGACATCTCATTAACTTAATAAGGATGTTTTTCATTTTTACTTATCTTCATTTGAAAGTTTGATCCAAATATGCTAGAATAACTTTATTTTTGTTAGAGTTGCTAACATTAACTTGCTAAAGTATGGTAAAAAAATGAGATTTTCGAGATTTCCATGGCTGCTAATGTTCACAAGAAATAGATCAACCAAATAGAGCCAAAAAAAAAAAAAAATCCATAGGCAAGAATTGACTACCTTTGATATCATAATACAATAAATAAGGATAAATGGATAAACCAAACAAGGAACTAAATAATAGGCAGAAAACTAGTTTTGAATTTGGTAATTGATGGAGAAGGTGAAATTTAGAGAGATAGGTTAAAGAACATAATAGAAATATATTTGTGAGAGAAGACTGAAGCTTTGATTAGCAAATGGGAGTTTGGTTTACACATCACTTGCCTCTCTTTAAACCTAATATGTGATATATATAACATATTACAATTTGAACTAAAACAAAAACTACTAAGGATACAACTTATCATTGTTAATCCTTTTCATAGTTGCTTATAATACTTATAAAATAAGTTGTAATTATTTTCTTAATTATTTGTATTAATTTGTTACCATCTATGCCAATAAGTCTCAAACCTAAATGTTTGGTCTATGGGGAATGTTGACAAAAATGGTAAAGGATTCTAAACTTGTTGCAAAATACTTGTGTGATATCAAAAGCATTATGAGTGAACTTGTTATTACTAGATCACCACTTAAGAATGATGAGATGGTGATTAAAATTCTTAATAGATTAAGGCTAGTGTATAAGGAAATTAGTGCAACTATTTGAGCTAGAGACATACCTATCTCCTATGAGGAGTTATTTGACAAATTAACGGATCATAAGACCTTTTTAAAGCATGAAGAAGTCAAGAAAGGCATAACTCCTATTCTTATTATCCAATTTAATTAATGCACTTAGGGTGGTTTCATAAGACCAAGGGGTAGTCTTCGATAAAACATCACTAATAAGAGATGTATTTTTTGCAGCTTTTAACACAAAATTTTCTAGGCTAACCAAAAGGAATTTTTTCAAACCCTCTAAATTTTACCATTAGTCAAAATAGGGCGTAATGTCAAATCTATGACAAGTTTGGTCACATGGATTAGGTTTGTAGGTTGAGATTTTTTAATCCTCAAATCAATTTCTTAGCCTAGCCATCCTAGTCATACGATAGTAATTAGATTATGAATTTAGGTGCATTGCACCATATTACTTTTGATTTACAAAATATCTTAGTTCACTTACTGTATATTGGTGTTAAAGATATTTTGGTAAGTAATGGTAATAATGTTCTCATCACCCACACAAATTCTACTTATCTTATACCCTTAAGTAACTTTTTTTTTTATAATGTTTTATGTACTCTAAATATTCACTAAAATTTACTTCTTATCTTTTAATTTTATAAAACCAATAATACTTCCATTGAATTCTTTCCTTGTTATTTTACTATGAAGGATTTGAGCATAGGTGCAACACTTACATAAGGCCAAGATAATGGGAACTTATATGAATGGTTGTCTTTTCAGTCAATTCAAGCCCAAGCCTTTATTGTATTAACACTACCTACAATTTCTCTATGGCATTAATGTTTTGGTCATCTTCATCTCTAATCTTTACATCAAATTATCTCTACTTATAGTTTACCTTGATCTAAAACATCCACTTTAAATTTTTGTAATGTGTGTCACTGCAATAAAAGTCATATACTCCTTTTTGGTGTCTCTTTTGTCTATAGCTCTCAACCATTTGAAATAATTTACACTAATGTTTAAGGACCTACTCTCATCACATCTTTTGATTAACATTGTTATCATGTACTTTTTGTGGACTGTTTTACTCATTATACTTGGCTTTATCCACTTAAACAAAAATTTGTTATCATTATAATTTTTAAGTTATCAAAAACACTAGTTGAAAAATATTTTCAATTGCCACTTAAAACTATGTATTCAGATGAGGGTGGGGAATATGTTGGCCTTAGTCAATATCTCTCCCAACAAGGTACTTAGTACTTATATTCTCCATTTTACACTCAAAATGTTGACTTAACAGAAAGACAACATAGACATATAATCGAGATAGGTTTTATACTTATGCATTGTGCTTTTATTTTGCTTTTATATTAGAGCCTTGCATGTCAAACAATAGTATATCTTATCAATCAGATGATTACACTTACCCTTCACCACAAATCACCTCTTGAGTCACCTTTTCATGTCCTTACAAATTATCAAACTCTATATGTGTTTAGGTGTCTTTGTTATGCTGGGTTATTGCCCCATAATAAACATAAGTTACAACCAAAATTTGAGCCATGTGTCTTTGTTGGTCATTCCAAAACCCACCATTTTTATTAGTGTTTAAAGTCTAAAACCAATCGTATATATCTTTTTCATCGTGTCCATTTTGTAAAGGACTTATTTCCCTTAAAAACTCTCTCTAAATATAGTTCGTATTAATCTTGACACCTAATCCACTTAGGCTTTTGCCACATGCCTAGACATATCCTTACCATCTTTTCCTCTTAATCCATCTTCTCTTGCTTATGTTGCACCTTACACACCATCTTTACCACCATTACCTTATCTATCACCTCTACCATCACACCTTATGTAGTCAGCTTCATCTTCCCCATTATCTTTGGCAAACATGGCTACTTCATAAGGTAGTCCATTATTGACCTCATTAAACATTACACCAAGCTCCTTTTCTTTACCATTACCCATTTTACCACTACCTATAAGTATCATCACATGCTTAAAAAGTAATATTTTTAAGCCTAAACACATTTTTTATTATCTTGCCATCATAGATACTTTTGATCTTGCCATCTTTTTCCAAGCATAAAAGCATTGTCATTGACGCAAAGTTATGCATGATGAGTTTGAGGCTCTTATTCAAAACAATACTTAGGAATTAATACCTTCTACCTCTTCACAAAAAGTTATTGCTTGTAAGTGGATCTATAGAATTAAGAGGCAACTTAAGGGCTTTCTTAATCATTACAATAAAGGCAACTTAAGGGCTCTTTTAATCATTACAAAGTTTACCTAATGGTTAAGAGGTTTACTCAATGCCTTGGGATTGATTTTCATTCTACCTACAGTCTTGTGGTTAAAACTTTTATTGTTTAGATAATTGTTGCTCTTGTTGTTCTATTTTGTTGGGATCTCTAATGGCTTGATGTAAATAATGCCTTTCTACAAGGCACTTTAGAGGATGAGGTTTATATGCAACAACCTCTTTGTTTTACTCATCCTTAATATCATAATCATGTATGCAAATTGAAGAAGGCCATATATGGTCTGTGTTAAGTGCCTTAAGCTTGACATTAAAAACTTTACATGTTCCTCTTATCTTATGGCTTTGTTACTTATGAGTCTGAAACTACTTTATTGGTTCTCCCCATTAATGCAACACTTTTCTATCTTTTAATTTATGTAGATGACATAATCATCACTAGTAATGATCCATTTACTGTTAATGTTGCCATTCAAGCTATAGCCTTAAAGTTCTCTCTTAAGGACCTTAAAGCACTTACTCCCTTTCTTGGCATTGTGGTTTTTAGCATTAACTAATGGCTTATACTTTTCCAATACCAGTACATATCTGAGCTACTTTAACAACATAACATGCTTTCTACTAATGGTGTTCATAGTCTTATGTCCACTAATGAAACATTGACCTTTCATAATGACTTCATATCAATAGAAGCCATTCAATATTGTTGAGTAATTGAAGCTCCTCAATATTTTTTTATGTCATATCCATATATTTGCTTTATTGTCAACTGTCTGTCTCAATTTATGCACCTTCCTCAATAAAATCATTGGTCTACTTCAAAATACATCCTACACTATCTCAGTCAAATGATAAATCATGGTTTTTTTCTATTGTCCTACTCCATGGTTTTTAGGATGTTAACTACGTTGGTAATCATGATGATTACACCTTCACTTTAGCATACATTGTGTTTTTTAGAGCTAATTTGACCAACTAGTCATCCAGGAAGCAACCCACTATTGCTTGGTCCTCCACAAAAGGTAAGTATAGGGTCCTTGCCCTTACTATCATTAAGGTTAATTAAGTATAAAATTTGCTATAAGAACTCAATTTCTCTCAACCTTCTTCTCTGATTATTTATTGTGACAATGTTGGCATTACATACTTGCGTCAAAATTTGGTTTTTCATAGCCGTATGAAGCACATCAAAGTTGACTTCCACTTTGTTCACACTTAAGTCCAAAATAAGGAAATTTGGGTGACTTATGTTCCCTGGGCTAATCAACTAGTCGATTCCTTTACCAAGCCTCTACTTGTGCACAACATCAACAATAATGTCTCAAGATTGGTGCCATCAATGCAATGCTTATCTTTTAAGGGAATAATAATGATATAGCTTATCATTATTAATCCTTTCCATAGTTACCCACAATTCTTGCTGGAATAACTCATAATAATTTTCTTAATTATTTATGTTGATTTATTACCATCTATAGTTCCTAAAATCTCTCATTAAGATCATAATCATTATATTTATATTGTTATGTGAATGAATAAACATTTAAACCTTTTCCTTATAATTTTGTTACCTTATCGAAACTAATTTCAAACTTTCTTCTTATTCAATTTTGTTATAATAGCTTTAACTAACTCTTACTATTGTCACGTGTTAATGGAGGTTGCTATAACTACCCACTTTTTCCATATATCACATACCTAAAAGGATGATAAGGTGAAATCATACAATGATCATTACTTATAACACCCTTATAACTTTATGACCAATTTTAAATTAGATAAATGAGGGTTTTATTCCTTTTTTTTTTTCCTTTAAATCATGGTGGCCATTTAAAATCAAAGGGTAGGGCTAATTTAAAGAATGATTCATGATAATCATAAGAAAGAATTGAGAAGGAAGGTTTTGAAGCTTCTAAATTAGAGTATAAGTTAATAGTTGGTGGCTATGATAAGAAAGTCTTATCCATGATCTCAGCCATTTATTAGTTGTTTCCAAAGGAATTGTAATCTCCCAAGAAGATATTGTGCTTTCAAAGATTGTTAGTTTCCTTTATTATTATGTAGTTTAGGTTAAATTCCTTTTAAATGATTATATGAATAAAACATTAAAGTCAATAGTATTTGTGAATTGATGGCTTGATTTAATTCCTTCCCAATTAGAACTTATTTCATATGTGTTTCATTTTTTTGATCTATTTTCTTACTTTCGTTTTATTTTATTATGCTCTCTCAAAACTTTGTGCATCTATTGCATGAATGCATTTTGTAGCATAATAAAGTTGAAATATTACATTTCACAAAAGAAATGAAACACCTTTATGCCACTTTAGTTGTTTGCTTTGCTATAATATATAATATTAAGAATTGGTAGGTTTATTAATGTGAAATTTCATAAATAGTTATGGTACTTTTAGGTGAGAAATTGTTTAGTGCTAGATTGTCTAATGCCTACAACTTTTGCTAAAAATACTGCTTTAGTAATATATGCAAAATAGTATGGGTTTTTAGGGAAATTATCATGGTGTCAATTATATTTATTTCTTTCTCCACCATTATTACATTTGTTTAGGGAAATAATTTCCAAGTTGTTAAATTATGATAATAAATACTTAACTATTATTTCTTTATTAACTAATTTGATTGTGTGACATGCACCATATGTTCCTTTTATGTAACCATCGTGCTTACTCATTGTCCTAACACACATTTTGTTTGCATTCTAATGCATTGTACTTAAAGCAAAAATTATCAAGGGCTCACAAATTCATATGATTACTTCACTTATAGCATTTGATTTTCAAGCTATTATATGGTCATCCATGTGGGCAACCTTCATTTTTAGTGCTTAGCATACAGCTCCACTCCATAACATACAAAAATAAGTTGAAGGAATTTGTGTTCATGTGATAGCCACCTATTCAAAAGTTAGTTATAGATTTCAAATGGTTTATGTGAGATATTCGAATAAATGGTTAGGTAAGAAAGGAAGAATTTATATATTCTAGAATTCCTATAATTATTTGCTTATATAAGTTAGTTAGCTATATTAGGTAGAGGAGCGTAATATTTTGGAAACATTTTGAATTAAATCACAATTACATTCTTTCTCTTAAATCTACTCTCATTCCATATTTCCCTCATTTTCTTTCTTTATAACCATTTTTTTTCTTGTTTGGCTCAACTTAAAGTTATTCTTTAATTCTCTACTTCCTATATGCCTGCCTTTCAATTATACATTAATTTCAAAGATAAATCTTTATTATACTTATTTCTTTCTCTTTAGTAGCGCAATTGTAAATGCATTAGGAGCAATCCTTTACTACATTTTATATGAAATGGCCAAAACTTTATTTGCAATTGATATAGGACCTTTGGTTAGTTAATGGAATTTCAAACATGTTTAATAGGTGTTTAATGTTGCATAAAATTAATGGGACCCTAATTTACATCATGTATTCAACTTTTATAAAATTAGGTTTACAGATCTCTCACTTTTTAAAAAACAATTGACTCAAAAAAGAGGAATGATAATTATCTAGCATTTGATATGCTTCTCATCTACTTTAAATGTGTAAGTTATGATGTTTATGAATGTGGGTTTCTAAAACTATATGTTTATATTTAGGTTTTAGATAGCTTTTTTGAAGTTTTTCCTTACACCTTTTGTTAGAAATAATAAAGATATGTATCATATAAATATGTAATAGAAACAAAGATTTAAAGTTTTGATTCCTAAGACTGAATTAATTACTTTTTAAATATAATTATAACATAACTTAGAAAATAGAATTATTGCTACAATAATCTTTACTTATTTTTCTCTTTTAGGTCTATTGGTGCCTTGTCATAAACTACCACCATCAAAATGTGCAACCTTTAACTATAATACACATCAATCAAGGTGGAAATAACTCTTACAACCTAAAAGCCTTTAAGATAAAGAAAGAGGAGGGAAGTTAGTAACCCTAATGCATTTGGTATGTGGTACCTAGTTATATAAAGGGGGTATTTTTAAGGATTCTGACTTTAAAACCATATTTAGGTGATTGTGCTAATTTTTTAATAAATGACACTATAGTCCTTAAATTTTCAAATATCATATATTTGACTTCATAAATTTTTTAAACTTTTCAATCAAGGCTAACTTGATTTTTTATATTTTCTTAATTGTCTTTATATGTATAACCTATTAGGATTTTAAAATATTAGTAATGGATATGAATTATAATTCAAAAGAATTAGATACATTAAAGTTCTTTAATTTATCATTCATTCTACAATTAATCAACTTATATTTATAGATGAAGATTAATGTTTAATTATGTATTATAACCACTCAAGTGTTAGGATTGTCAATATAGTTTGACTAATTTCTTTTGTACATAATCTCTTAATATAATTCAATCCTTTTGTCATATTAATATTTCAATTAACTATAAAGTATGAAATTAGTATCTACGTTATATTATCTAATTACATTAATTTCCAAACAGATCATTTATTCTATAAATGAGATCACAACTCTTTAAGAATCATCATTCCACTTTATGTAAGATTTTTTGAATCAATATTCATTACAAACAAATATAACATTCTCATATAATTACTTCATGGTGATGAATCCTTTATGATCACTTAACTATCTCTATAGAGTTCATGATATGTCAAATGTTTGCCCCTAAAAGTAGTTATTGATTAGAATAACTAAAAAGAGAGGTAAAAGCATACCAATTCCTACATGACATAACTTAGTGATCTCAAATTTAAGGGTAACTTACACAATTATCGTATAAGAAATTCCTCAAACACACAAGTCATGTTCTATTTAGGAACTCTTATGGCGGGTCGATTAAGTGAACTTGTTTAACTAATAAGCACTCATATGTTTGTTTAAGCTTTTTTATACTTCAATCTATAAGATCAACTATTTTCATTATAATAAAGAAACATAACATTTTCTAGTCTCACTGCTTCCTTAATATTCCATCTTTATGGTGCATGAACTAGAAATATTTAGGGATAATATTTTGATATAATATATATCTCATAATTATGATATCATCATAATTATCTTTACAAAAGTATATTTATTCAACAAATTTTATTATTAATAACCTATCATCATATAAAAAATATTAAAGTTAAAAAATGTAATTAATTAATTAATTATATATGTAAAATATTAAATATGTATTTATGATAGTAATCAACATATTGACTATTGACGTATATACTAATAATCTCACATTTAGATTATAGCCAATCTTTTTTATATCATATACCATATCTCTTAATGTGGCGATTGTGTTCTTATTTGAAGAAAAACTTAGCACTAAGATTTCTTAAATCTTCTTAAACTAGTACTTTCTTTATCTTTACATCATTCCACTTATCATCTTTACAATTAGAAGGTATTATTTAAGCATATAATTGGATCATTCATGAGACTTAGGTTCTTTCTATAATGACTCTATTGTTGCCACATTATATAATCATTGGCTCAATAATGTTGGGAACCTTACCAAGTTTAATAACGAATTTCTTAATCTATAATTACTTATTTTATTGCCACATTTGCAAATATAAGCTTAAAACTGTCTCAAGTTTAAAACCCTTATAACTTATGGTTTCATCACTTGGACTAAAAACTTTGTTCAAATTATAACTTTTAATCATCTTTAATGGGCTAAAAGCTACCATTCAAATATCATTGAACTTTGAGTTTAATTACTCCATAAACTAGTAAATCATTTTTAATATTTCATAAGTACTTAAGAATGTCTTTCACAAACTATCCAATAAGCATCTTTTGCATCAATCTTATATTGATTCATTATATAAATCTAGTCTTATACATAATATTATACATATAATAGATCTTATCCATCATATCTCTTTAAATTTTATGTCTTAGGCCATATATCTTTGGAGAGAATTATGTTATATAATGTAAGCAAGAACCTCCAATCAAATTCATCTATTAATAAATTTTTTTAACAATGTATATTTAGACTAATATAACCGTAAACAACCTTTAGATTTATTTTTATAAATCATTTCATAGAATATAGGTTACTTCTACCACATTTTCATAGAGAATATTTTTAAATTAACAAATTTCAATGGATTGGGATAATGGTATATCTTTTTTTGTTTGTAGTATGTTATCTATATAAAGCATTAGAAAAGTAACATACTATCGCTACCTTTTCATTACCTTTTTATAAATGTAAAATTCATCCATTTTTTAACAAAATCAAACCTTTTGATTATTTTATCAATATGAATGTTCAAAATGTATAAAATTTGCAATCATTATATATAACAATAGCAAATAAAATGTTTATGAACTTAATCACCACTATAACTAAAAAAATTACATTAAAGTTAACTTTTTAACTCTATTTGTAACATTGATCACTAGCATAGTTGTCCACATTTGTCTTTCTTTTAAAGATATACTTACACCTAATGAATTTGATCTCTTCAAGTGAACCAACCAAAGTCTATACTTAATTGATGTACATGAAATTCATTTTAGATTTCATAATCTTAAGCCATTTACTTAAAGCAATGTCACATATATTTTTCTTATAACTAGTAGACTCATTCTTAATTAATAATATATCATCTTATACTTTAAAAGAAACTTATTTCTCTATATAATGTATCCTATTAGAAGTATAAAGCTTATTGTACTGTTGAATCTTAGTTCATGTATTCAATACAAGAATCATTGACTCAAGTTCCATCTAGATGTAATATTATGGATCTTGAACCTTTTTAAGTTTTACATAGGTTCCACTGCTCTTTAGAGAATAAACTCCCATTTTAAAAGCTAGCTTTGAGACAAACTCTTTTGCTTAATTAGGTAGTAGAATCAATATCCATTAACAATTTAAGAATATTCCATAAAGAATGTATTTACTTGATCTCATTCCAAGTTAATCAAATAATAGATACTTCATATAAGTATCACATCCCCAAATATTAAAATGTGACAAATTGAGCCTCACCTTTTCATATCTCACATAAAATTTTGTTAATCAATTTGAATGGAACATTTTAAAAGGTAAGCAGAAATTTTTATGGTATAGTTTCAAAGAAAAGATTTGAAATTACATAACTCTTCATACATTTTTCAATATCTCATATTGTAAGATTTTTCCTTTCTTAAACTTCATTAGGTTTTAGGAGGAGTCTTTAGCAAAAGAATCATTTTCTTTTTAGGATAATCATTAAACATATTTTAAGTATTCTATATCTCCATTTAATTGAGTTAATATATTACTTTTACAAGTTTGTTTCTCATTTTAATTTTAAAATTTTTTGAAATTTTTAGAAAATTCATATTTGTATTTTGCTAAATACTTATAATTATATCTAATATAATTTGTTAGAGGAAATATGAGAAAATTTTTTTTTATCATGAATAATTATTAGACTATATGCATTGTAATATATTAGTCCAAATGATTTATTGACTATTTATCCTTTTATGTAAAGGGTGATTTGGTCATTTTATCCAATAAAAAAGCTTTACATGTTTTATATGATTCATAATTAAATGGATCCAAATGATCATTTTTATGAAATTTAGTGACCCTTATTTTGTTGATACAACTTAATCAATAGTCTTATATGAAGAATAATGATTATCTAATTTAGGTTTCCCTCTATACCTTAAGAAAAAACCTTTATTTAAAGGTTTGCTTCTCTTAAGTTCCCAAAATGAAACTTTCTAAGTTTTGCCTCTTTTAGAATGACAAAAAACATTGCAATTTCTTTTATAATGATTTATACCATTATTGTTGTCATCTTAATACTTATAGACTAAACTACATTTTCATTGAGCTTATTTAAACTAGTTTTTTTTTTTTTTTTCACTTTGGAGTGAATCCATTAGAAGAATATGGGATAAACTTCCGTAAGGTATCCTTATTCAATTATGAGTATATTTTATAACTTAGTTAATGAAACATCCATCCATTTGGATGTTCATCTCAAACTAAGAATAACCCTGAGATAAAGATAAAAAGATCAAGTTAACATCTAACTCATGATCTTTAACAAAACCCTATTGACTTAATTTCTTAAATTATTTAATCATCTTCAACACACTTTCTATTTATTGAAAATCCTTTTGTCATTTTATAGTAGAACAATTCTTTTTGGATTCTCTTACCTCTTAGTCTTACCATACACATCATTTAATTCCTTAAGATGTGCAATCATGAAATTAATATTCATAATCTTATATTATTATCAAAGTTTAAGAGACATACTAGTTAGCACCATATATGCTACTAAATTATTATCATCTTATGATATTGATAAGTCTCTTAAACTTTATTAACAATGCCTTTAGTAGGATTAGATAACATGTGATTATAAAGGACAACTAGAAAAATCTATTTTGTCTTATTTAAGAATAATTTTCAAATGAATGTACTAGTCCTAAAAATTCATTTTAGTAAGCTTATTAGCATTTGATATGCTAATAAGAGATAAGTTATTACTCCTTTTGTTCTAGTAACAAAAGGATGCAAAAAGAGGGTAAGTTTAATACATATATACTTAAATAGATTAAGTCTTTAATCTTTTTAATTACTTCAATTATTGTATTTAAACTAATAACCCTCACTATTAACTCAAAAAATCTTGTAAAAAGATTTTCTTGTAGGCAATGATCCTATTTAACTTTTTTAACCTTGACATAACCCAACAAATAAAATAAAATGAATTAAGTAGATAACATAACTTATTAATCACATCTTATATGACTCTTAGATTAGTAAGGCGATAACTTCTTGTTTGAGTGTATCATATATATTTTGTCTAATCATTTCTTCTAAATTTATGTAATCATAAGGAAACCCATCCAAATCATACAACTTTAGTTAAATATGACTCATCAATTATAATATTAAACATATTGGGGTTAAGGAGGCCTAAACGTAAACTAATAAACTATTTCTCAAACAAAATTTTGGTTTTGTGCTATAATTATGGAAGGTAGTTTATCATATTCTTAACATTTACTTAATATTATAATTAAGATATTCTATTATTTAAAGTCAGTCTAATGTATTTACCATAACAATGGCAACATATATATCAAATATATAACGTACAATCCTATTATGTCATTTTAATATAAATGATTATAAACTCTACTTAGCTAACTTCCCTAAGCCTAAGAAGGAAGTTAGATGGTCAAATCCTTAGAAATTGCAACATGGTCTTCTAAAGTCCTTTTATGAGCAACTTCCTCTTGATGCCTCCTTTAGTGCCTTTATTTTAATCTTTATAGTTACAAATACATATTTTATGTAAATCCTAAATTCTCTAATTATATAACCATTATATAATTTAAAGAGAAACTTAAAGTTACATTCAAAGAGAGTTTAAATGAGAGAAAGGTAGGAAATATAGTTTTTATACTCTAAAATTATTTCCTTCTAACCACTAATAAGCATAATTACATCAATTTATGAGTCTATAGCCATTCATCAAGTCATTCATAATCATAATATGTGCCCAAAAGGTAAATACATGTCCAATATTAGTTATTGATCTTATATGTAATTAAAATAATATTTTTTAATCATTAAAAATATTAAATTGAATTAAAGGTTAATATCTTAAAAAATTACTAATATTGCACGAATCAACAATATATCATGACTTTAAAAATAAAAAAATTAAAACAATTTGGGTTTTGTAGAATTTTTTCATAACAAATCTATCACGACTTTAAGTTTAATGGATGAAAATCATTAGAACAAGTGATGTGGCATGCTGATGGGGCAAAAGTGATGATATGTACATAAAACAAAATATCTATTAAGGTCCACCTTAAATAGAGAGCTTTTTGCGTCAAATGGACTTTAGGCCCAATTTACTTAGTTTTATTTAATTAAAATTATAAAAAGTAATTACCAAAATCTAAAAATAAATTTTAACTAAACTAAAACATAAAACTAAAAGCAAATTCCAGTAGTCCAACATAACTGACAATTATCAACAAATGAAAAACAAAACTCTAAAAAATCCTTTGCAATTCATGTTTAGTTTTATGTTTTAGTTTAATTAAAATTCATGTTTAGATTGTGATAATCACTTTTTTACAATTTTAGATGAAATAAACTAAGCAGATTAAGCTTAAAGTTCATTTGATCCAATAAGCTCTTTATCTAAGGTAAACCCTAATAGACATTTTGTTTTGTGTACATATCATCATTTTTACCTTGTTAGTACACCCCATCACTTGTTCTAATAGTTTCCATCCATTGAACTTAACGTCATAATGAATTTGTTATGAAAACATTTTATAAAAGCTAAATTGTTACTTTTTAAAGTCATGATATATTTATTAATTTGCACAAAGTTAATGATTTTTTTGGATAGTAACCTTTAAAGTAATTCAATGTTATTAGTTCATAATAAAATTTCAATTAAAATTTTTGTTAAAAACAAAATACTTAAATTAATTAGAAAACACTTTTTTGATTGAAAGGTAAATTGATTTAAATTTAGTTGCCTCAAAAACATTTTAAACATTTTGTTCGAACTTGAACTCATAGATGCCTCAATAGGCATCTCTTCTAAATATCTTAAATGACCTTAGAACAATCTTTTTGTTGATATCTTATAGTCCTTGTAACTCCTTATTATTCAAAAGTTATTAGTAGTCAAAATTAACTATTACATGGTCATAATCAATGTTTTATTCATATTTACCTAATCAAATTAGAACTTAATCTTTCATTCAAAATTCCTATTGCAAGTAAATATTTCAATCAAATTAAAATTTATTATTAGATTAAAATTCTTATTCTAAATAATTTTTCTAATTCAGTTAGATTTCATTGTTCAATTAAACTTACTATTCTAAATAGAAATCCTAAAAACATTTGAAAAAAAAATATAATGTATTAAGAAAACCAATTAGATTTGGTTTTTCAATATTAATTCAATTTAGATACTTTAATCTTGGTCAAATAATAGTTATAATCTACAAAACAATTTTTAAATTTATAATTGAATTAATTTTTTTTGATTCAATAACTTAACAAATTAAGTACTTAAAATCTAAACAATTTAGAAGTATAGAATTCTAATTATATTAGATTTCTTATGAGGCTTATTCAACATTAAACTAATACATAGAAATTCTTTTTGCTATCATGAATGCATGTTTATAACATGCATGTCAACCAACCATAAGATTATAACTTATGCAACCACTAATTTATGGTTGGCCAACACACTGAGGCCATATGGTTACTACCGTAAGCTAGCAAACATGCATGAAAGCAAGGCCTTCTAGTACTTGCTTTCAATGCTATGGTATATTAAAATATCCAAGTTTTGTGCCCCTTTACTTGGCTTTCACAAAGCCAAGTCATGTGTGTTGATAATTAATTATCCATATGCACCAATGCAAAAGTCCTCATAATTTGTTTTTTTACCAATATCAATTTTAAGGAATTAATTACAAAATTTGTTATAACACCAAATTAACATAAAAATCAATCAAATTAATAATCAATAATAATCAAACATCCAATAGAATTATATTTTATAAGCTAACCAAGGCTTTGATATCATTATTAGAAATTTTAAAGATATCTATTATATAAATATGCAATAGAAATAGTGATATAAAATTTTGATTATTAAGAATAGAATGGTTACTTGTTAAATATAATTATAACTTAATCTAAAAAACATAATTATTACAAAGACATTTGGCCTCTAATAATAATCCATACAGAAAAGAGAAAATAACTCTGACAACATAAAATCCTTTTAAGCAAAGAGGGAGAAAGGAGGCCAATAACTCTAATGTGCTAGGCAAAGTATCTAGCCATATAAAGGGATATTTAATATATTTATTTTATAAACTTTATGTTTGAAAGTTACAGATAATCATATCATTATATAAATAATATCAAAAAAAAGAATACTTTTAATTGGTTAATTACATATAGGCATGAAATATTAAATATATATTCATAATAATAACCAACACATTAATTGTTAGGCATACACTCACACCTTTTTCAATAAGTTTTTTCCACAACATAACTTTGCTTATCAACTTTAATAAGTGCAATTTGTATTCTTTTATTGTTTATGCATAAGAGAAACATTGGCAAACTTGTAAATATTAAGCCACCCATAATACCTTATAGAGATTATAAAATTATTGATAAAGAAAACCTTTTTATTAAGCTTTTAAGCAAAGGCCAAACTATTATGGATCTATTTCAACTGAATTTTATTCTTCTTACTAACCATGTGATTATTTAACAACCTTTTTTGATTTTGTCAAATGTTATTCATTGTGTTTATCTATTACAATCTAAGGAACCAAAAGATGCTTAAGACACATAATTCATGTAGTTGGTAATTAAGATGACATAATTTGATATGATATGGTGTTTAAGTCATAGAAACTATCAAGAGTGGACTTTTTTCATTCATTCAATGAAAGAGTAAATTCTCATTGGCTACTTTACTTAAAAGACACTAAAGTTTACACAATGTTGCCATGTTGAGAACTTTGAGAACATAGGCCATTACTTTTATGGATGTGCATAAATAAATACTTATTGTTTATTTATGAGTGCCTTTAATCTATTACTTCTTACTCATGCTACATTTTATAGTTTAAAGGTACTATTATAAGCACTTATGGTCTTATGAAAATGATTAATTCCATAAGAAGAAGCCAATAAGTGTGTATGACTTTCTCTTATATCTAATCTTAGAGAAAGAAATTTGGTTTAGGATGAATGGAGATAGTTATTGACAAAAGCATTACCTGTAATAAAAGATTTCTAGACATTTTTTCTAATAATTAAAACAAAAGGAGAAGTCTCTATAGACTTTAAGGATCTTAATAATTTCTATAATTCTTGACTTATCATAATAGAAAAAGAAAAAAGGAGGTATCAGAAGGTGGCCATGATAATGAATAAATTCACTTCATCAAAATGGTGATATGTATTAAGGATTCCCTTGAAGATTATTACTGTCATTCATTTAACTTAATGTTAATGTATGGGCCAACTTACAAACCATCTTGAATTAGCATCCAATTTCTTTAAGTTTTAAAGACATGGTCTTAAAAGGGTTAGTTAATGTGCTCAACTGCTTGTAAGAATATAAGTTAATAATGAGCCATAATTAAATTGATTAAAAAACATATTTCCAACTATAATAATCAACCAATATTTGACCAATAATCACAAAGATAGAAATTTAGTAGCATTGATTAAGTCTTCTAACCTATAACCTAATACTTTTTAGAATCATATGTTAATGGCTTTCATGCTTCTCTTTTATAAACTAAGCTAAGAACTATGTTAGTTGTTAATCTTGATCCAATTTTTTCTCATTAAGGTAAATAATTATAACTAGTTCAAACTTAAATTATCTAACTTTAAGGAATATGATAAATGGATATTTATCTTTTTAATTACCATCTTAAAAAATGAATATTTAATCTTTATCTTTAATCATAGAGGCCAATTTAAGGATAATTTTAATATTCTTCCACTTGAACTGCATGATTTCAAATAGGTGATACCTTTGATAATGACCATTACTTATGCTATGCATACAAATTATTATGAAACTATAGTTTACTTAATTAGAAATTTTTATACACGGATGATAACAATTATATAACACTTTTAAAAATATTTCCTTCTATGTATCATAATGCTAGTGAATCTCTAATCAAGCACTTTACTAAAGTAAGATTTTATTGAACTAAATAATTTAGGCCTTAATCTTTTAAGTTCGAAATAAACTTTATATAAATAATTTTTATGTGCACAAAATAAAACTTTATTTACAAATGACCAAAAGTTTTCTAAAACACCAAAACATTAAAGAGCATAATCTAACATAAAACTTTTTATGCTTATTTTGGCTTTTAGTTTTATTATTCCTTAAAAAGAATACACAATTGAATTATCACAATATATCTTTAATGATATAAAAATAGAATCCACAATATGTAGTTTTGTGATAAAATTCCTTGACTATAAAGTTTGTGTTGTATTCTTATGACATGCAATGAATTCCATTTTTATAGTAAAATAAGTAATAATAGTCTGCTCAATGTTTCTCTAAGATACAACACTTTCAACAAACATAAAAATGTATCCAATATTCAAGTCTCATATATTCAACATGATCCTTATATGACTTAGTTAACAATCCTTTAGTCATAAGATTAGTAACTATAAGCTAAGTACTTATATGCTTGCTTTTTAACATAATCTCTGAGAACTAAATACTTTATATCATTATGCTTGTTTTGGCTTCCACTCTTATTGTTCTTTGAAAACAATACTATAATTGAATTATCATATTATATCTTTAATGATTTAGAAATAAAATTCATAATATATAGTCTTGTGATAAAATTCCTTAACCATAAAGTTTGTGCTTTAGTCTCATGGCATGTATAATGAATTCCATTTCCATGGTGGAAGAAGCAATAATAATTTGCTTGATGTTTCTCCAATTCACAACACCTTAAACAAGTATAAAAATGTATCCAGTAGTAAACTTTTTAGTGTTTACATAACTAGCAAAATCAGCATTTGAATACCCAATTACCTTTAAAAGGCTAGTGTGTTTGTATGTAAGTCTACAGTTCTTGGTTCTTTATAGATACCTTATAACCTTTCTATTAGCTTTGTAGCATTTTTGCCTAAGATTTCTTTGGTACCTCCCTAACATTTTTATTGCCAATGCAATGTCAATTTTAATACAAACCTATGTATACATAAGGCTACCAATTGCTAATGCGTATGGTATACATTTTATTTCATCTTGCTTCAAGTCATTCTAAGGATATTGTGTAAGGCTGAATTTGTCTCCTTTAACTATAAGTGCTATAGTGGAAGAATAAATTTCCATCTCAAATGTCTCTAAAATCTTTTCAATGTAGGCCTTCTAAAATAGTCCAAACAGTCATTGAGATTTATCTATATGAATCTTTATGTAAATGACGTAAGAAACTTTACTCATATCCTTCGTTTTAAAGTTTTATGAGAGAAATTCCTTTAGCTTATGTATTAATCCCAAGTCATTGTATGCAAGTAAAATATAATCCACATATAAAATTAAAATAGTTTACTTTCTTGCACTTACCTTGAGGTATATACACTAATCCATAATAGTTTTTAAAAAGGTATATAAGACTATGATATTGTGAGATTTTATATACCATTGTTAAAAGACTTGCTTAAGCTCATATATAGATTTTTGAAACTTGCATACCAAGTGACTCTTTACAACAATGAAACCTTCAAGTTTACTTATGTATACCTTTTTATTAAGATCCCTATTCAAGAAAGTACTTTTACATCTATCTCACGTAACTCTAAATTAAAATAAGCTATTAAAGTCATGATAACTTTAAATGAATCCTTCTTTAAAATTAGGGAGAAGGTTTTATGGTTGTCAATGCCTTGCTTTTGAGTGAAACTTTTAACCAAAAGACTAGCCTCATATCTCTTAACATTACCTATATAGTTCTTTTTGGTTTTATAAACCCATTTGTTACCAATAGCTACAACTCCTTTTGGTAATTCAATAAGGTCATGAACTTGATTATTAGTCATAAATATCATCTCTTCCTTTATGGTATTATATTGTAATTCAAACTTTTCACTTTTCATGGCTTGTGAAAATGTATAAGGATCATCTTTATAATTGACATTAATCTCTTATAGGTATACGAGATAGTCATTAGGAATTATAGGTTGCTTTAGCCTTAAAGATCTCTTAAGCCCCTCATTTTGTAGATTTTCATTTTGTGGTTCAAGTACCATAAGTTCCACATTTTCTTATACTACATTAGGCACTTGATCTTCAATTTGTTATTCTTTAACATTATCATGCAAATTTTCATAAACAATAACTAAATCTCTAAAGTTTATGGGAACTTTACTAAACTCAAAATCCTCAAGAACTTTTATATTATTGGCATTAATAATTTTAGGTATATTTAAAGGATGTTAAAATCTAAATCCCTTTAAGTTTATTGCATAGTCTATAAAAAATTCACTAGTTGTCCTTGGATTTAATTTTTTTTAACTAAGAATTGTAAATTCTTAATTACATAAGACAACCTTATATGTGCATTTATCATAAACTTGATTTCCACCCATTCTATAATTTAAACAATATTTTAAGAACAACTTTTGATAGAACCCTATTTAAGATATACATTTCAGTTTTCAAGGCTTCACTCATTAAACTTAATAAGAGATTTAAATTACTAATTGTGCTTTTGACCAAGTCCATAAATGGGTGATTCCCTTTTCAGTTGCACCATTTTTTTGAGGTGCACTTAAAGTGGTATATTGTGTAATAATACCCTCCTTTTCAAGGAACTTAGCAAATGGACCTTTCATTTGTCCCATCTCTGTGTACTTCCTTCCTATAATACCCTCTACTCCTATCAGATCTTACAATTTCAATCTTTTTATCTTTCTATTTATCAATTTCAGCCTTATATGTTTTAAAAGCATCAAATGTTTCAACTTTATCAAACAATAAGTGAAGATACATAAATCTTTTATAATAATCAATGAATGAGATAAAATATCTTTAACCATTAAGACAAGGAGTGAAAAAGGTTTCATGATATCTATATGCACAATTTCAAGAATTTTTGAACTTCTTTTGGCACCTTTAGTGTTTTTGTTGGTTTGTTTCCCCTTTATACAATCCACATAAATACTAAAATCTATAAAGTCAAAGGTTATTAAAACTTTATCATTTACAAACCTTTTTATTCTCTTAAGAGAGATATGGCTTAATCTTTGTACCAATATTATCGTGTAATGCATTATTGCATTCTTAAGTGAGGTCTATATCAAATTTATATAACCCATCAATCAAATATCCAAAACCAATAATAATGTTATTTTGTAAAATACTAAAACTATAATTCTTAAAAATAAACTGATAACCAAAATAAACTAATTTAGAAATAAAAACTAAATTTCTAAAAAATGAAGGAACATAAAAATTTTTTTGAATGTTTAAAACAAATCCATATTTTAAAATTAAATGATAAATCCCTATAGCCTTAACATGAGCATGCATCTAAATTCTTGAGTAGATGCCTTCCTCATTTTTCTTTAGTTTCCTTAACTTTAAAAAGCCCTATATAGTATTGGCAACATGGATTATAGTACTAGAATCAATCCATCATGTATTATTTGAAGTATCAATAAAAATAGATTGACGACACACTAGAGATATAAAAGTGCCTTTCTTTTCCAACCATGCCTTATACTTGAGGCAAGTCTTCTTCATGTGTCCATGTTTCTTGCAGAAAAGGCATGCATTTTTAGTGCCAATTTTCTTCATCAACATATTTGCATCTTTCTTTTAATATGTAATACCCTTACCTTATTTGCCTTTTGCTTTTGCTTTAGTCATAAGATGAGTACTTTCTAGATTCTTATGCTTCATTCTTTCCTCCTCTTAAACACATATGGTCAAAAGTTCATTAATTGACCAATTTTCCTTCCGTGTGTTATATGATATCTTGAAAGACGTATACTTAAGAGGAAAAGAATTTAGGATATCAAGTTTATATAATTAGATCACTCCTATTTATTATAAGCAACTTTCGTAGTTGACATACTTGATTACATAAGAACAGGTGGTTAATCTACACAAAAAATCAAATTAATATCCATGTTAAAAGAACTTTATCTTTTTAGTCCACAATGTAGTTACCAAACAACAATAAAATACAAGTAAAATCATTATAATAAGAAATAAGAACAACTACATTAACCAATAAACATATATAAATATTAATCTTATGAGAATATCAAACTATCATAAAATATAAATTTAAACATTTCAATAGACAGAGGTTACTATAGGCATTGAATTTATATATACTTTATATTAAGACTAATGAATCAAACATTAAAATATAAAATTTCCATACTTATAGCAATAAGAAAATCTAATTTTAATGTCTAATTTAACATTTCATTCCAATTAATTCATCAAAATAAATACCCTCATATGGACTATGTAATTTATTTTAAAAAATTAATTACAACTCTTATTGTTATTTATAGTCTAATAACTATATTTTTATATGATTTCTTTATAGATCACTAATATCACAATAATTTAAGATACTATGACCACTCTCAAATAACTATAATACTTTTTATAATGATATTCATAAGCCTAATTTATAAATTGTTTCAAGTCATTACTTAACCATATATATGACAAAAACAAAAATATTAATACATTTTAAGTCATTGAAATTATTTAAACATTGTAGCATTTATGACAAGTAAAGTTGTTATATTCCCACCCTTTAAAAATCTAACATTCAAGAACCTGTAAAAATAAAAATTAATTTTAAGGACTAAAAATTAGTAGACTGCATGACAACATCAATATTTTTAGAAAAAGCCAAAATAACATTGTTACCTTGATGATTTAGTATCTAAGCTATTCTTTTACCCCATAATCATATGTTATAGGTTAGTTAAAGAATCCTTTTGTCTCCTCATTAAAAAAAATAAAAACCTTTTTACTTGTTTTTTAATACAATACATGAATACAACACTAATAGATTCTTTATCATGCAATTCATGGATTCTATTAACAAGCACATATGTTATACACATTTCTTCTTTTCAATTTGTTATATCCATGGTACCACATATATCATAACTAAAATGAAAAAGAAAAAAGAATTACCAAAAAAGATGTTGGCTCCTTTTATCAAAGTCCATAGAACTATATATATCATGACTAAAACAAGAAAGAAAAAAAAATACCAAAAAAGATGTTAGCCTTTTTATTAGAGCCTATTGCTTGACAATTAAGGTAAAATAATTTGTCATAAGCTATCTAATTTATTTTAGTTTCTTTCCGAAAACCTTTAATGGTAATGCAAACTATATACTAAAATGTGATTATGATTTTCAACAACCCATCTAAAGACCAAATGTCCAATATTCTTTGTTCTTTGATCTTAATTGTCTTGTATCACATGAAAATACTATAGAACATAAGTATGTATGTGTAATGATGAAAATTAATTCAATCAGTAATATCACGATTTACAAAAATCCTCAAGTTCTATAAAGGTCAAAATTCATCAAAAGAAAGAATAATCATAGAAACATATTTTATAACATATACAACAATTTTGTAATCAATACAACTAAAGAGTAAACCTTGATACCAAATATATGAATATAAATTAATAGTGAGCCTTAATTAGTCATATTACTGTCTAAGCCTTCTAATCTATAATATGATTTTTTTCAAAAGTGTGTGTTCATGGTTCATAGGCTTCTTTTTTATAGGTTACATTAAGTTAGAGACCATATCAGTTGTTAATTTTATCTAACTTCTTCTCATTAAGGTAAGCCATTGTAACTAGCTTAAACTTGAAGGAATATGACAAGTGAGTAGTTATTTCTTTAATTATTACTCTAAAAAATAAATCTTTAATATTTAATTATAATCATATTAGCTAATTTAAGGATAATTTCAACATTGCTTTTCTAACAAAAATGCAGCAATTTGGCTTTAGTTCTTGTGAAGAATGAATATAATCTATATGATTTAGTCGTGATTGATAATGTTTGAGAATGAGAAAATGTCAAAGTAGTGTATTAAAATCATGATAATAGATAGCTTAGACACTAAAGTAGGTAGGGATTATCTAAACACCTTAGACACAATTCTTTTTTGTATTCTTTTTTTCTCTTGTTAATTTGCTCTGAGACTTGAACTTAAGATGTTTAGTTTTAGTAACTACTTTAATACCAGTAAGTTAAAGCTAATCAATCCTAAATAAAATTCTTGGTTTCCTTTGCAAAACAGACATTGTAGCTTTTCAGGTAAGCACACCTTTTACTGCTGTATCCTTTTTTCAATTGTCGGCCACTAAAAATGGTGCATACTCCTTGAAAAAAAAATAATGAAAGGTGAAAAATAGTGAACATTTTTTATCTTTTCGAAAAAATGGCCCTCTGTGTACCATATTACTTTGCTAGAAAGTCCTGGATATCCCTCTTGTAACTGTTAAACCCTAGGCTTAAGTGAGTACCTCATGCAGACCAGTATTCAGATCACAATTTCATGCTAAAATTCCTTTTTACATTTGCTCAATATTGTGTTTTGCTTTGCTTAATTTTACTTGAGAGCTTTTTAATATCTAGGAGGATTCTACAAAAATGAGAGACTTAAATGGGACATTACTTGCTTCTAAATCAGAAAGAGAGACTGATTTGCACTCGAAATTATATGCCTTCCTAGACCCAAAAAGAGTTGATTAGTAACAATGTGTAACCCATTGAGAGTTCAATACACAATGACTTGTATATTTTTAAACTTACGCTTTTGTTTTCGTTTGTGAGGTTATAAATAAGATTTTGTGTCAGTTTCGTTTAGCAACAAATTCAACTTAAGTTAAACGTGTTGTTATCGACTCGTACCCGCGAGTTTTTCATAAACATAATTGAAGTTGTAAAGAGAATATAGTTACAATAGAAGTAAAATGAGGAAAAAAATATATGTTTTAATAAAACTAGTCAATTAAAAAATATCAAGCTACAGAAAATATCAACATGCCCTCCTCTCTAAATTCACCATCAGTTGTTCCCTTATCTCAATCCTTAACCCATCACTTATTTTCTATCAAATTGATCCCCACAATCTTCTTTGGAAAAACACATTTTCTGCCCATTTTAAATTTACTAAAATTTGGAAGGCTATCTTGATGGCGCTCTTCCCTCACCACCGAAAACCGTTGCTTCTTCATCTAATGCTCAAACTCAAATTCCAAATCCTGAATTTAGAAGTTGGTTTCAGATGGATAAAATGTTAATGGTGTGGATGTAGTCCTCTCTTTTTGAGGAGGTTTTTCTAATGTTATTGGCCTTCAATCATCTTTCCAAGTTTGGGATGCCTTGTACAAGGCATTTATTCAGATCCGTCTCTCAAAAGTAGAAAATTACAATTACACATGACTTTCAAGAGCTTCAAAAGAAAGACAAGTCAGTTTCTCCATATCTCAAGGAGGTCAAGTTAATTGCTGATGAATTAGCTATCGTAGGGAGACCATAATGAACATCCGAGTTTAATGCTGTAATTTTTCCAAATCTTGGTACAGATTACCATTCTCTCATCACGGCCTTGAACCTTAGGCCAGATCCTGTCCCTTTCCATGAGCTTTATGGCCATTGTGTTGCTCATGAGATTTTGCTTAAATCAATCGAGGAGCCCATCACCGTAAATATTGTTGTGAAAATGTAGTGCAATCACCAAATTTTGTTGCGTCCAAAGTTGCCTTTCAGTCTTCTTTTTCAATGTCAAATAGTTCAACTTGTAGCCAACAAACTCGGCAGCATCGCAAGGGTCCATGCCAAATTTGCATCATGAAAAATCATCTTGTTGATTGCCGCTGAAACGTTATGCTCCTTGTGCTCCTCGTCGGCAAGTACAATTCGCTTTCTTTGGGTCCCCTGAGCCTAGTTGTCCTTCTCCATCAACACAAATCAGTCCACCAATTTCTTGTATCTAGACACAGGGGGGTTCTCATCATGTTACACCTGACTTGTCTAGTCTAAAGATTGCCTCTGAGTGCAAAAGTAATGACCAACCTTTTTTTTGGGGGGGGGGGGGAATAGCCAACTTCATGTTGGAAATGGGCAAGTTTACAAATCTTTCACATTGGCTCTTTTACTATTTCTTCAAATTCTCAACCATTTTATCTTAATAATATCTTACTTGTTCCTGAAATTTCCAAAAAGCTTTTATCTGTTCAAAAATTACATGGTGACAATTTTTTTTTTTCTCTTTTTTGAGTTTCATCCCAGTTTCTTTGTGGTGCCAGATTAGGTTACCAAGGATATCCTCCTCTGCGGACCGACTGAACAAAGGTTGTAATGGCTTGGCTATATTGATGATCACAAATCACAAGCCTTTCTTGGGGAGCACAATTCTAAGATTAATTGGCATGCTCGGTTAGGTCATCCTTCCTCTTGCTTTTTTCTACAAATTATTAAAAATTTTCAACTTTCTTGTTCCAATAAGTGTAGTTCACTTTCTAAGTCCTTCCAGTCGTGTGCATTAGGCAAGCTATCTTGCATATCTTTGCCTTTAACAGGTCATTCCAAAGTGAAACACTTGGAGCTAGTTCACTCGGGTATTTTGGGTCTTACTCCCTTTGAGTCAAGTGATGGCCACAAGTATTCTATTCTGTCTGTGGATGATTTTTCAAAATATTCATGGTTGTATTGTGTCAAAAATAAAAGTGACATTTCTGGTTGTACTTCCATTTTTTTGTTTTTTTTTTTTTTTTTTTTTGCCATCGTTGAAAGACAATTCAATAATAAGCTCATCAATTTTCAGTCTGACTCACATGGAGAATTTCTAAAACTAAGCAAATTCCTGTAACAAGTGACATTAAACTAGATTTATTGCATGTCCACAAACGCATAAGCAAAATAGAATTGTTGAAAGAAAACAAGATATTGTTGACATAAGTTATCGCTCCCAATCAATTGTTTACCCACAAAAGTTTTGGCCTAAAAATGGTCGTACCTTACCTTACTGAAAAAGGAATCCTCTTACATCTTCTTTCAAAATCTTTGGTTGTTCGGTGAACATACTGTCGTGTCCCTACAACAAAATTGTCGTTTCATACCACTCTTTGTGTACATGTGGGCAATTTTTTCCAATCATGCGGGCTATAGGTGCCTTAATATTTACACTGGTCATTTGTATACTGCTGGTCACGTTAAGTTTTATAATAATTTTTTTTTCCTTTAATTTTATTCAATTTTTAGCTCTTCGCAAGCAACCCAACAGGCCACACTCAACCATGGTTAAAACTCATATCAAACCCTGTTCTGTTCTGTTGGTCATGCCTCTTACTAATAATGATAATATTTATCCTTCTAGTCCTGCTTTATTCTCTATCTCCTCACTCTAAAAATTTATCCTTATCCCCACCAACAATGCTCATCTCAAGTTCTATTTCTTCTAACTCTAGTGAACTTAATCTAGCATTGAGCTTAAAACTCATCACAAACTTTTTTCTCCAATCACATGTCACCATATTATCACGAGGTGTCAAGCCCATCTCAGCTCCACAAGGCTATGAAGTTTGGTGAAAGACTGAAGATTCAAGATTTGCTCTCTAATAATACTTGGATTTTAGTACTAGAGAATCGTAATTTGATTGACAACACGCAGGTCTTCCGGATTAAACACGAAATAGATGTTTCAATAGACAGATACAATGTTCGTTCGATCACCAAGGGGTATAACCAAAGGGAAGAAATTGACTACAAAGAAACATTTAGCCCTCTTGTCAAATTCACAAACAGTCTGCATTGTCTGTGTAGTTGGGACCTCCAACAATTTAACCTCTCTAATAGAGGAACACAATTGAAAACTCCAACAACTCGTCATCTTTAATGGTGCAACCCGCTAGTTTTGTTGACGAATAATCCTAATTTTGTTTGCCGTTTACACAAGCCCTTATATAGACTCAAATAAGTGCCCCGTGCTTGGTTTACACGGTTGAATTAATTTCTTGTTCACTGTTAATTAAAGTACGCTAAAGCTTGTAATTCTTTCTTCTTCTGTAAGGACAATAAAACTCAAATTCCCATCTTATCATGGTTACCAGTAACTGACAAATTGGTTGTCCGCCAAAACTATCGCCAAGCTCTAGTGAGAATTTGCAGTAATCTTGGTAAGCTCCGTTACTTTCTTGGCACGAAGGCACGTTGTGTCTCGTCTGGTATAGTTTTATCCCAATATAAATATCTTCACTATTTATTGGTCAAAACAAAGACGGATAGTGCCGAGGTTGTGCCACACCAACAAAGACTCCCCCAGTTCTTGCTATAGATTCTAGAATGGTATGTAATGATCTTGAACTCTATAGACAAGTTGTTGGGGCTCTTCGGTACGCTACTCTTACTAGGCATGATCTTTCATTTGCTGTCAACTGCCTATGCCAATTTATGCATTCTTTGACCTTTGAGCACTGCTTAACGATTAAATGACTTGCGCTTTGTCGAAGAGACTCGTGACCTTGGACTTCGGTTTACGAAAACCAACTTGGAATTGCACTCTTTTCGGATGTAAATTAGGGTGGATGTCTAGACATTGGGGTGGATGTCTAAATGATCAATGCACCACTAGTAGCTCTGCCATTTACTCTGACTCCTATTTAATTCCTTCGCAAGCTAAGCAGCAAGTTACAATTGCATAATCTTCAACTGAAAGTGAGCACAAGGCTCTTGCAAATATGTCGACATAATTGCTATGGCTAAGTTTCTCTTTTAGGAGGTCGGTATTCAACTATCTTCGCCGCCAACCTTTTGGTGTGACAACGCTGGAGCTGTCTACTTAAAAACAAATCCTATTTTCCATGTAAGAACAAAACACATAGAGGTAGACTTCCACTTTGTATGTGAATCGGTAGCAACGAAGCAATTAAGTGTACGTATCATAACTATCTTTGATCAGGTATCTTCACAAAGCCACTCGCTGAACAAATGTTCGTTAGGCTCCAAGACAAACTTCGGCTAGGTTCCACTACACCATTAGCTTATGCGAGGTATTATGGATTAGAAATCTTAATGACTAGCTGATTTGTTTATTTTATTACACAAGTTCGTTATTGTGCATATCTTCCTAACTGCTAGTCCTATCTTTTATCCTCGTATATTTATTGATGATGCACATCAATGGAAAAGCAAGAAGTTTCTTTCCTAATTAGACTAGTTCACAACCTTGTTCACAAGTTTGAACGAGCTGAGTTTGCCCTTGTTAAGTCTTGTCTCATTTATTAAAAAAGTTTTAAAATTAGATTTTTGATGTTTATTTATATAAATTAAAAAAAAAAGTTGAGTGAGCCTTTATCAAGTTGAGCCATTAGTTTTTTTTTCTCTTTTTTTTTTTGTTTTTTTCGGATCAAGTATTAACTCAAACTAAAAAACCGTATCTCTGGGCAAACAAAATCCACAACATCATCTGAAAGAGCTTGAAATATTCCATGTGGGGGTCGTTTTAGTGCTTTTAACACAAGGGACTGTGTAACGGCAAAGGAAGCCATCCAATCTGTTGCTTCAGTTCCTTACCTATGCATGTTGTGACGGATGGGTGTATTAGACCCGTCTTCCACATCGGATAGGAAGAAAGAGATCTTGGGGTATATAAACGTAGGTGCTGCACACCCTAAAAAACTGTCTTTTGGGGAGAGAGTAATGACCCTGTGACAAGTGGTATCAGAGCCAACCTCGACCCTTATGCCGATGTCTCCTGTTAAGCGCTTCGTGTGGAAGGAGTAAGCAAGAGGAGGTCTCAATTCTTGACAAGGACGTCAATGGATTCGGTGGGGGAGAGTGTGACGGACGGGTGTATGAGATCTGTCTCCCACATCGGATAGGAAGAAAGAGATCTTGGGTAGAAGGAGTAGGCAAGAAGAGGTCACAATTCTCGACGAGGACGTCGATGGATTCGGTGGAAGAGAGTGTGACGGGCAGGTGTATAAGATCTGTTTCCCATATCGAATAGGAAGAAAGGGATTTTGAGACATATAAATATGGGTACTGCATACCCTAAAAAGATGCCTCGGCGGACCACCCAATTATATTAAAGCAATTCTCGACAGAAAGCACTTAGATTCACCTAGGAATGGGTGTAAGGGACTCCCCCTTCGTTACAACATCCAAGGCAGTCTTATAGTCTACTTCCAAATTAACCTTTTGAAAAATACCCCCGAGTTTGGCCACAAAGATTGTACCATAACCAACATTCTAAACGAAGTCACCAATTTAGTCGGCCCCACAATCACGTATAACTCCACTTGCCCCAGCTAATCCCGAGTTCCCTTTAACAGCATCATCAATGTTTATCTTAACCTAACCAATAGGCGGTGGTTACCATCCCAAAAGGGCACATTCCCTGGCTAGCTTAGGAGAAGAGTCAATTTATGAGGCCCATGCAGCTACATATTCTCACACATTCTTCAGTGATGTGCCCCCTAAAGCCTGCTCGTTACGCCACTTCCACATTATTCAATAGGCCGTCACAAAAATAATTCTACAATTTGCAGTAGCCACACACAACTCAAAACTTTGTCATAAATTTTCCTTAACTCAATTCTCAACCGAATTTAGGAAAAAAGCAGTTGGATTAACAAGTTGTTTTAAATCCCTGCGGCATGCCTACAACCTCTGAACAAGTTCATTATATTTTCAGTTTGCGTCTCACATAGCGGGAAAAGGTTGGAGGCTTCAAAGCCTTGGCTCCAGCACTCCAAATTTGTGAGTAGTCGCCCATAAGCTAAATGCCACATAAAGCAACACACCCTTTCTGGTATCTGTAGTTTCCAAGTAGTCTTGAAACTTAATTGTGAGCAAGGGGCAAGATTTCTCTCGATGCATCGTAAGCAGACTTGACAGTAACCTATCCATCTAATTGGAATTCCTAGGCCTTATGATTTATAACTTCCTCCTCTATCCCTAATTAATGGGTAATTAATTGGTATAATATCAAAGGTGAAAGTTTTCTCTCCAAGGCTTCCCAATTTCAACCCTGCAGCAGATGCCAATTGATGTAGCCAAAGGTTTGGTAATTAAGTCAAAAATAAAAAGGACCAGGAGAATAATTTGTGGAAGTTCTACTGAAAATTTCAGTTCTGCATGTCATTAGAAAAATGGTCGTGTCTCTCTATCGATATGTCGAAATGGAGCGATTCTAATTGCAAATGAACAAGGACTTGTAAATCTACAATTTTCATATTTTGAGTTTTTGCAGATAAGTACTACAAAGTCATCAATTTAAGAAAAAAAGTAAATGAAATAAAACTGGTAAAAATATAAAAATGACAAGGGACTTCAATCGTTATTCTTCTAAACTTCCAATGATGTTGTAGGGCATCAATTCTTTTAAATTGATGGTTACAACTCTTTTAGGATTTAGACTTTGAAAAACTTTGACTTTTCAAGGATGGAATGAAAACTCTTCTAAATTTTCATAGGTAGAAACTCTTTAAGGTTCAAAAGAATATCCAAAATAATTTTATTCATCTAATCAAATCTATTTTCTATATAATATTAATTGTCTTTTAAAACAAAATAGAAAATAGCTAAAAGTTAATAAAGAAAGATTAGTAAAATAAAATATTTTTAATGTACAAGAAATGATAAAGTCAACAATAAGAATTTTGTTGGTTATGAATTTGTAGAGAAGACTAATGAGCTTAAATGTGAGCTTATTTTCTTAGCCAAGCAAATGTTGTGGAACTTATCAATAAGGGCTTATTAGTGAGAGATGTAGTGATGTGAGTTGCATCATTTCCCTTTTTTTTTTTTTTTTGAAAAACTTGTCCCTAAATTTGAATTATCATTAACAAAAGAATCACCCATACAAAGTATTAAATGACGCACATTGAATATATCATATATCTTTATATAAAAGGGAAACTTCAGTCGATATGCCTTAGGATTGATGCACTTAAGAACTTCAAGTGGTCCAAACTTTCAATCATTAACTTGTTGTAGCTTCTAAGGAAATGATGCTCCGGTAGTAAATAAGTCCAAACAAAATCTCTAGGTTCAAAAATAATTTCATGTCACCATTTGTCAACATTCTTTTTATATAACTTAGCTTTACTCTCTAAACTTTGACACACTTTTTCATGGGCTATTTTCATTTAAGAATTAATATCATCTACCTTATTGATGGATTTTTCAGCAAAAGGAATTAGTATAAGATTAAGAGCAATCTTTTGTTGTCACTAATATATAATTATAAAAGAACTATATCCAATACTATGGTTCACCATACAATTATAAGCAAATTCTCTAAGGGATAATTGTGTCTCCCAAGAGTGAGAGTAATCATCAATTAAAGTCCTCAATATATTGCCTAAGAACTTATTAACAACTTTAGTTTGTTCATCCGTTTACAAGTGAAAGGCATTACTGTATTGCAACTTAGTACTAATAATCCTTTATAGTTATTGCCAAAAGTGATTAAGGAACATTATGTCACAATCAGAAATAATAGTCTTAGGAATGCCATGTAATTTGTACACTTTTTAAAGAATAAGTTGGTAGTTCACAAGGCATACATAGTTCTATAATAAGAAATGAAATGTGTCATTTACGAAAACCCATCAACAACCACAAAATTGAATCCATATCTCTGAGTGTACATAGTAGTCTAAGAATAAAATCCATAGAGATTTCTTCCTAAGGAGCTTGTGGCATTGGCAAAGGCAAATACAAACTAGCATTGATAGCTTGCCCTTTTCTTACTTTGCAATGTCAACACCTCATTATATGTCAATATATATCACATTTTAAATGAGCTTAAAAATACATAACTAAAACAAGTTATATAGTCTTGTTACACCCAAAGTGTCCTTTGTGACGAATTTCATCGATCATCTTTTGTTGAAAAAAGCAATCTAGCACACATGGATAATTTCCTTTGAAAAGGAAGCCATTACATAAAGTAAAAATAGCAAACTCCTTTTCTTACGTGTAAGATAAAATTTGAAAAGTAAGGATCTTCTTAATACCACTCCTAAAATGAATTAAATGCAAGAACAATAGAGCACATAGTATGTAATAAGCTCTTCTTTGGACTAAAAGCATCGATAACCTAATTTTGAACTCCTATTTTATGTTTGATAACAAACAAAAATTCTTGAATATATTCAGCCCATTTATCACATCTAGAATTGAGTTTTTATTGTTCTAAAATATATTTAAGAGTTTCATGATAAATATACAAAATAAATTTCTAATAAATAAGATGTTATCTCTAATATTCAAATGTGTGAAATAATGCATAAAATTCCAAATTATAAGTGTTATAACAAAATTTTGCACCATTCAATTTCTCACTAAAAAAGGAAATGGGTTGGCCTCCTTGGCTCAAAACTCCTCCAATGGTGATACCTAATGCATCATAATGCACTTCAAAAGAAAAATAAAAATTAAGCAATGTGAGAATTGAGGTCATACTCAATTTTTCTTTAAAGTGTTCAAAGTTGTCCTAAGTTTCACTCGTCCACTCATAAATATCTTTTTTTATGTAAGAAATGGGTGGGGCTACAATAATGTTAAATTGTGTAATGAACTACCAATAAAAAGAAGCAAACTATGGAAACTTTAAATTTCATTCACATTTGTTAGAGTCAATCATTCTTTAATTACCTTGATCTTAGCATCGTCGACTAATTCCTTCTTTCAAAATATGAAATCCCAATAATAGGATTTGTAACATCATGAAATAACATTTGTCAGGGGCCACATACATGCATTCTTACCTTAATACTTGAAATACTTCTCAAAGATATTATAGGTGCTTATTAGTAGACTTACTAAAAATCAAAATATAATTAAAATAAATCACAACAAACTTCCCGAGAAATGACTTCAAAACTAATGCATGAACTTTATGAATATAAACGGTGTATTAGACAACCTGAATGACTTGACTAGCCACTTCATTAGTCTGTTTTTAGTTCTGAATGTGGTCTTTCATTCATCATTGAGTTTCATTCTGATTTAATGATATCTACCCTTTAAATCCAGCTTTGAGGAGATAGTCATACCCAAGAGTTGATCCCAAAGATCATTAATACGAGGAATTGGAAACTAGTATTTGATGGTGATCTTGTTAATTGCTTGACTATCAACAAGCATTCTTCAAGTACAATTTTTCCTAAGTACCAAAAAAGCTAAAATGGCACATGGACTAAGGCTTTCTCTTATAAAATCTTTTTTCAAGAGTTTCATAACTTGTTGCAATTCTTCATGTTTTGATAGACTTATTTAGTAATGAGTTAGATTAGGTAGTGAAACTCCAAGCATTAAATTAATTTGATGTTAAATGTCTTTCATAGGAGGAAGACCTAATGGTAAGTCTTTTAGAAAGACATTGTTAAATTATTCTAAAAGAGGCTACACTTAATAGGGTTTAGAAGATACAATCACATAAATTTTTTTAAACAAAATATATATGATACTAACCCCTTTTACGACACTCTTCACATCTTTCATTGTTAACAAAGTTAGAGATAAGGAATTCTTAATAAAAAAGAGTCTTGAGAGGTTTATTACTAGGCACCAAAGTAATATCCTTTCCACCTTACTCGAAAGAATACAAATTAGGATAGTCACAATGGATAGTATTTCTATTAAATTGTCATAATTGACTAAGAATAATATGACTAGTATCTATAAATAAAACATCACACTATATTTTGTCAAAATAAATAGAGCTGATAGAAAAATTGATAAGACATCATTTAAAAACAATTACCTCAGTTTCCTTCTTTAACGATGACATTTTGTAAAATGTTGGATGCACCTTCAACTCCAATTTTAATTTACTTACTACTACTTCAAAAATCACATTTTCACAACAACTAAAGTTAATAATCAATTGATATACCTTCCCCAAAATCATATAGGTTGAATGAAAAATATTGGTAAACAGCCACTTATCTTTAGTGTCATCTTTGGAAGTGAGGAAAATCTTTCTTACCATAAGAAACTCATTGAAATCAGTATATACAGTTTGTTCATCTTCCACCGCAACTTCATCATCTTTTGACTCTTCTTTATGTGGCTTCTCATCATCACCATTAAACTCATTATCCACCACAAAAACTTCGCTAGCTAGTTGATTTTTATTGAATTGATAATTGTAAGCACAATGACCGATCTCCCTACAAAAATAACAATGCATACTAGTTATACTTAGTTACTTTAAAAGATTGGGTTAAGTAGGAAGCTTACTTTCAAGTTATGCCAAATTTTCAATACTTTAACGAAGCTGATGGTACTCTTCGTTGCATAATTTGACAAAGTAAAGGTTTACAGTCTCCTAAAGCAAGAACACTCCACTTTAAACGCTTATTGATATGCATCATCCAAATCTTAAATGTCAAGGACTTCTAAGGCATCTTGAACATAAAGTTGAAGACCATTCAAATCCTTGCTCACAAACATATCTTTCAGATCTTGAATATTGTTGTGAATCACCAATTCGTTGAACTCATTAGTGTATTGGTCTATTGATCACATACTTTGCCTTAAATTTTGATACCTTTAGTAAAGTTCTCTCTTATATCCTTCATAAATGAAATACTTTCAAATCTTGTCCTTCATCTTTCCCTCATAAAGTAATTGGAGTCTTATCAACAAATTAGCAAGTTTGTTTCTCTTGTCGCCATCAAACTATAACCTTGCCTCAGAATCATAGAGCAATGGTACTAATACGACAATCATCTAGGACTTCTCTATACTCAAAGACTTCATCTACAAGGGTCAACCAATCAATAATTTCATCAACAAAATCAGTACCTAAAAATTCTGAAATGTCCTTCTTGATTTCCTTTTCCTAATCCAATTTACGAAATTCTTATGTATGACACTGAGCATTTCTCCTTTAGGGAAAAGAGTAAATACTTTTTAAAGAAGATGAATCGTCATTGGATTCTTCAATTCTAAAATAGGACAAAGGGTTTTTTGCTTCAGCCCTTAAATGTTGAACTTCTCGAGTTAAGGTATCAATTTATTCTTGCATATATTATTGTAAATTCTTAACAAATGTGTACACTTTGTTCAATGGAATGGTTTTACTACCTTGATGTCTAGCTTGTCTTAGAGGCATTATCCTTTCCTCCAAAGCTATAATATCAAATACAAGGTAGTTGAAAACTTGGCAATTAAGTCAAAAACAAAAAAGATTAGAAGAGTGACTTATGGAAATTCAAGTAGAAATTTTAGTTCTCTATGTCTTCAGGAAAATGGCTATATCTCTTAATTAATATGTCAAAATAGAGTGATTCCAATTGCAAATGAACAAGGATTTATAGATCTACAATTTTTGTGCATTGGGTTTTTTGCAAATAAGTACTACAAAGTTATCGATTTAGGGAAAAAAAGTGAATGAAACAAATAAAGTCAGAATGTGAAAATGAAAAGGGACTTCAACAATTGCTCTTCTAGGTTTCCAATGAAGTTGGTGAGATATCAATTTTTCTAAATTAATGGTTACAACTTTTCAAGGATATAGATTTTGAAAAGTTCTAACTTTTCAAGAATAAAGTAAAAATTCTTCTAAATTTTTGTAAATATAAACTCTTCAAGGTTCAAAAGAATATTTAAAATAATTTCATTCATTTAATCAAATTTATTTTCTACATAATATTAATTGACCTTTTAAAGTAAAATAAAAGATAATGAAAAAATTCAAATCAAACTTAGAAATTAAGAGTTAATAAAGAAAATTTATCAAAATAGAATATTTTAAATATATTTTATAACATAAATGAATTTTAAGAATTAAAAATTAAAAAAATATATCAAAATATAATATTTTTAATATATGAGAAAAAAAAATTAATGATGAGAATTTTGTTAATTATAAAAAGTCAACAATGATAATTTTATTGATTATGGACTTATTGAGAAGACTAATGAGTTTGAATACAAATTAATCTTCTTTACTAATCAAATGTTGAAAAACTTATTCTTGAGGGCTTGCTGTTGAGAGATGCTAATATAAGTCAATTTAAAGTCAGCTTCTGCCAAATCTATTAGCTTTATGGCATACTTCAAAACTTTTGTTCCACAGCCAATTTTCAATTTAACATTTTTTCCATTTCCAACCCCCCATTCTAATCCCATATTTAAGCAATTTATGACTCAGGCTAGTCTTATTCTTGTTTGAGAAGCTACCCTTTTATATTTAAAGTTCACATCGCCCTATTCTAGTCGACGTTATTTAGTCTTTAACACATGGGCCCATAAGCTTTATAGTTCTTGCATAAATCTCTAACCCAATTTCGCCATCATAACAAAGTTAGTTCTACGTAGATCTCACACACCCAATCCCCATAGTCTTCTAACAAAGAGACCACCCCCCTTAGTTCACCAGATGGACTTTTCTCGTTGATTTTGTCTCTCTCCACAAGATCCCATGTTAAAGCTTATCAATTTGATCTCACCTCTGCAAAAAGCACTTATGTTTGCATGGTATAGAGGCATTGAAGAGCTTAACAACTTCAAAAGTATCAAATGCCCTACAAATGAAAGTTGTTGTACCTTTTAGCCTGCAAAACTTGACTGTACCCTATCTAAAATAGCTTTATGCATGGTAAAAGTGACTTTTGGAGATGAACATGAATGCCAAATTATTTTACACCTACGTGGGTATCATTTACACCTATGTGGAGTTTCTCTCAAAAAGCTTGTTTAACAAATTTAATGTGACTCACCTACCACGTCTCATAGCTTATGGTAGAAGAAGCCTTGGTGGTTCCCAGGGCTTGGAGTCTTATAAGGGCCAATCTAAAATATCGCACTATTTACCTAATTCAGCCTTAGCCAAAATATCATGCCAACTTCTTTCCAGTCCCATAAAACAATTTCTTAAGCATATAATCCAACATTACAGGAGCTTATTTGCCATACGACATTTGAAAAAAAAGTTCTCAAACTCTATTTGATGCATCGACATCCCACTCTTACTGTCCCTCATTTATTTTTAAAGCCAAAATTTTGTCGCAATGACGTTATACTAAGGAGGAAGCATGAAAGGACTTGGTGTTTTAGTTCCCCAAATAATCCAAGTGGAGTGAGATTTTTGATACCAAAGTAACTCCTATTTTAATACATCCTCCAATTCATTTGACAACTGCTGCTCTAGTTTAGCAAGCCCTTCGTGGAAGCCAGTCGCCAATCTTGTTTCGGCAACCTTGAAATCTGGCCAATAGTCAACATTTCTTATGAAAGATATTTCTAAATACTCACAAATTCTAAAGTTTTAGCTCTTCAATAAGCTAGTCAAGTACCTATAAAAAGTTCACATTTCTATTTTAACCCTCGTGAACAACATTGAAAAAGTTTCGATGAAGCAACCAAGCACTTTAGAATCTAAAGGGCTTTCCGATGAGCTCTGCTTGGCATCCAAAGTCCAATTGGATCAGTAGTGGATCATGGTTTGAATGGAATCTAGGTAAGTGCTTTACAAGTCCCTCAGTCCAATGATGGTGCCACTAGACATTGCACAAGGTTTGATCCAGCCTACAAGATACACGTGTAGCTCTTTGACATACCCCAAGTCTATGTAAATTTTGGGCCAACAAAGCCGAGGTCCATCAATGCTAACTCATGGATCTAGTTTGCGAATATAGCTCATCAAAAAGCATGAGGGTTTAGACTACTAGCTTTCTCATCAATAGAATTTATTGCATTGAAATCTGCTGCAAGGAGTCATGGAATAGTAATGGATACCTTCAGTCTCCTTAACTTTTCATAGAACAATTTTTTAGTTGTATCATACAGGTTAGTATACACCACAGTGAGCAACCAAGATAGAGAGCTTGTTTCTTGTATTTCCATATGAATGAACTGCTGGTTCTTCTCAATGAAATTAATTTTCCTTTACTCAACCCACCAAATTACCCAAATATCACCGTTAAAGCCATGAGCTTCTTCCCTTATTACATCCAAAAACCCAATGGCTTTGCAAACTTTATCAACTTTTTTACTGTTGATGCATGATTTGACCAATACAACAATTCACGGATTATGGAACTGCACAAACATCTTGATAGTCTACAAAAGACATGCAGTAGTGGCACCAAAGCAATTCCAGAATAATAACTTGATAAAAATACAGTGTAGAAATGTACCCACAAGAGACCAAAGCCTTTTCTAGTTGGAAGTCTTGGCCACGTCAAGAGAGGGCTCATCAACCATTATGGAGGTCTCTTTCATCTCCTAACATGAATACTACAGCAGCCCTTCATTGGCCTTAAATTTCACTAAGCCCTTAAAGTTTGAGGGTTTAGGTGGAGTACTAAGTAGAGTAATCCAACCCTAAGAGATGAAGGATACTTAATGGGATGTCCACCTCCTCAAATCTAGGCCTTATTAATATTAGACCCATATGAGAGACAATGGGAAGGGAATTGATAGCAATACAACCTTAAGCCTTAATTGATTCTAAGGCTTGCTTAGATTAAAGGTCTAATGTCACGTGGGAAGTTTGTGTCTAGCTCGTCCAACAAGTGAGGAGGCAGAATCTTGGGCCAAGAAGACTCTCTGCAGGCTGCCAATAATGGCCAGCCCCTTTTTGCTACCAAAGAAGGCATTATAAGGTGCTAGAAGAATACAGAAGTGCCTAGAAATGGCTAGAGTTCAAAAACTTCCAGCAAAGGCCAGTTGGATACTCACTAGAATCTTCCTTATAACTTGTAATTATTAGACTCTAGAACATTCTTTATAAATATCTTAGATATTCAAATTGTAGTCATACATTGAGAAAGTGCAGGCACTATAAATAGGCCACTCCTCCCCAACTGTAGATACTTTTGGCAGTCATTCAATACACCTCACTTGCAAAGCTCTTTTGTGCTCTCTACTTTCCAGCACTCTTAAATCCTCCTACTTACCTCCCGAAATGTTTCCACTGAATCACTCAACTCTCTCTTAAGCTTACTTAGCTCATCTCCTCTCGCAAGATCGACTAAGTGTCGTATGGGTTAACACGCACATAGCTTAACTCCATGACAAGTGGTATCAGAGCAACGGTTCAAACCTTAGGTACAACCTGCTGTTTGTTGTCTATAGAAACAACGAGCACAACAAGTGAAGAAGGATTTGCTGTTACCACTGTAGAGAAGTGACAAGCGAGGTAACAGCCTTGTGGGCATGTGGAGTAGTGTACTCCATCCAAGTGTAGTAAGTCCAAAGCTCCAACAAAGGAGACCATGGACACTCATGTCACTGGCTTGGAGAGATGTGTCACTGATATCAGCTCCGTAATGGGTGACCTCAGTGATCAAGTTGATAATTTGATCCACAAGAATGCAGAAATCACATGGGCTGCCAAGGTCATGATAGAGGAGTTTGGCCACTCATTCAGGGGAGAAATACTCTCCCTGAATCAAGATCTGTTCGACCTGCAGAAGTTGTGATGTGCAAGTTTATTGAAGGAGAGATTCACGACTTCCGCAGGGAGATGGAGTTTCTACGCCAAAATAACTTACATACTGTTAACACAGCCATGACTGCTAGCACCACTGCATTGCATGGTTTGAAGGTTCTGAAGCCTGCCATATACAACGGTACACACAATACCACTGTAGTGAAAAACTTTCTTTTTGGTCTTGATCAGTATTTTGAGGCCATGGGGGTTGTCGACAACTTAGCTAAGGTTGGCAACACCCCAATTTTCTTACGGGACACTGCCTAACTCTGGTGGAGACGAAAGCACTCAGAGAGGGAGAAAGGCTTATGCATCATCAACACATGGGAGCAATTTAAGGCTAAGGTACGCAGGAACTTCATGCCTCACAATGTAAATAGCAAAGTTAGAGGGAAACTGCGACATCTAAGTTAGACAGGTAATATCTCTGACTACATCAAAGAGTTTACTACCCTCATACTTGAAATCAAGATGTTTAACAAGGAGCTTCTCTTCCACTTCAAAGATGGCTTAAAGGATTGAGTGAGAGTCGAGCTAGATAGGCTTGATGTGTAGGCTTTAAATACTGCCATTGCCGCTGTCGAAACCTTCATTAACTACTATACCAACTCCAAGAGCAAGAAGGCCAATTCTGGTAAGAGTGGGGGAGACAAACCTGGGTAGAAGAAGCAAGAGTTTGGCTACAATGAAAGAGGACAATAGAGATCCTTTAGTGGTCATCCCAAGCATGAAAAGCAGTTTGCTAGTAGTAGTAACATAGGTAGTCCCCTAAAACCCTATTTCATTTGTGATGGATCACACTAAGTGCGAGACTGTCCCAATCGTAAGGCAGTAAATACCATAATGGCAATGCTCCATCCAAAAAAGGCCAACGAAGAGCACCAAGTAGACATGGGATCTATCCAACAGCTAAGTAATCTCTCCAAGTATTTCTCCTTAACAGCTCCTAAAGAGATGGGACTACTACACGTAAATGTTACCATCAAGGGGTAAGCAGCCAGCGCAATGCTAGATATAGGGGTAATGCACAATTTCATAGATGTGTCAAAGGCCAATTGTCTAGGCCTCAAGCTGACAAGGGGGAATGGCACCATCAAGGCAGTTAGTTTAGAAGCAAAGTCGATCTAAGGCATGGCACAGGGAGTTATCACCCAGATTGGGGGATGAACTAGTAAATTAGACTTTACTGTCATACCCATGGATGACTTTAAGGTGGTATTAGGTTTTTCATTCTTCTACAAAGCCTTGGCTTTTCCCATTCCTTCTTCTAACTTTCTAGTGGTTCTTGACACTTGCAGCAGTCAAGTAGTTCCCTTAAAGTGTAAGGAGAAGTTACAACCAGCAATGATTTCTGCCTTGTAATTCAAACGGGGGCTCAAGTCGGGTCCAAGTTATGTTGCTACCATAAGGGAGTTAAGCGATAAGGAAGACGTAGTAGCACCTGTCCTTGCATTGTCGCAACCTATCTAGGCAGTCCTTACCAACTACAAGGACATAATGCCTTCTAAGCTGCCAAAAAAGCTTCCACTAAAGAGAGATGCGGATCATCACATCAAACTGGAACGTGGTGCCAAACCTCTTGCTATAGCCCTTTATCACATGACACCCTAGGAGCTCACTGAACTGAGAAAGCAACTCCATAATCGAATAGATTCGGGCTTTAATAGACCCTCAGAAGCCCCTTTTGGCACCTCAATCCTCTTCCTAAAGAAGAAGAACCACACTTGGTGTTGGATAAACCAATGCCAAGCTTTTACTGGGAGATTGAAGCGAGCAATCTCCAAGGAATCTGTGGTGGTGCCATCGGACTGCGAAATGCCTTTCAAAGTCTACACTGCTACATCTAACTTTGCCATTTGAGAAATCTTAATGCAAGATGGGCATCGCATTGCCTATGAAAGTTGTAAGCTCAAGGACATGGAGAAATAGTACAACATCCAAGACAAGGGAATGACTACTGTTATCCATTGCTTGTGCACCTAGAGACACTGTCTCCTTGGAAGTAAGTTCGTGATCGTGACCGACAGCTTTGCTACGAACTACTTCCAAACCTAAAAGAAACTCAAGTACAAGCAAGTTCGCTAGCAAAACTTCCTGGTAAAATTCGACTACACACTATAGTCTCAATCAGGCAAGGCCAAAGTTGGAAGGCAAAACTAGCTGCCTTTGCTGCTAATATGCCTAACCGCAACTTCCTTGGATGGATCAAGGAAGGTACTGACCTAGATGATCTGTCGAAGAGGATAAAATAGTTGGCTGACACCAAGCAATGCCCATAGGACTACGCAACAGGAGATATGGTAAGGGTAAAGTCGCTACCTAACCAGTTCAAATCTTTATACAAAGACCAACTTTCTCTAAAGCTGAAGATCCGCAATATCTTCCAAGTAAGTCTTCTTAAGACTTTTTAGGGAGACAAGGAGGATCCAAGCCGAAGCAAATCCAAGTATGCCCCTACAGTCGTGGTCACCAACAAAAAGGTGCAACACTTCTTTGCTGATAAAGTGATCCAAAGAAGGGAAGTCCCCAATTACACCGAGCACTTAGTAAAATGGCAGGATCTACCCGACCAAGAGACTAGTTGGGAACGACAAGACTAGCTTTGGTAGGTTGTCAATCACATTCAGTAACTTCAGCATGAGAATGTGACGAGGACATCACAGGATCAAGTGGGGAAGGATGTCACATTAAAAGTTTGTGTCTAGCCCGTCCAAAAATAAGGGGGTAAAATCTTAGGCTAGAAAGACTCTTTGTGGGCTGCCAGGAATGACTAGCCCCCTTTTACTATCAGAGAAGGCATTAAAAGGTGCTAGAAAAGTGTAGAAGTACTTGGAAGTGGCCAGAGTACAAAAATTTCCAGTAAAGGCCAACTGGACACTCATTAGAACCTTCTTTGATAGCTTGTAATTATTAGACTCTAAAATATTTTTTGTAAATATCTTAGATATTCAAATTGTAACCACATATTGAAGAAGTGCAACCACTATAAATAGGCTACTCCTCCCCAATTGTAGATACTTTTGGCAACCACTTAATACACTTCATTTGCAAAACTCTCTTGTACTCTCTACTTTTCAGTACTCCAAAATCCTCCTACTTGCCTCCCACAACGTTTCCGCTGAATTACTCAATTTTCTCTTAAGTTTACTTAGCTCATCTTCTCTCACAAGATCAACTAAGTGTTGCATGAGTTAGCACACACTCAGCCTAACTCCGTGACACTGAGCTATTAAATCTTTAGTGAATGTACCGATTCATTTTTGGTCATGAGTGGATTTATTCCAAGGAGATTCGTGTCATATTAGGATCATGCAAGTACAAAAAAGCATCACCTAGTATTTCTCTTTTGACTTACTATTTCTCATAACACCTACCGTGAGATCCTCCCAAAAAAGGAAAACATTATTTGTAAATTTTGCATAACACATGAAAATTGAAAATTGTGAAATGTCACCAAGTAAATAATTTCTAATAAAGATTAAAATATATTCTAATTGTAATTTTTTTCAACAGTTAATTCCCCCCCTCCCAAAAAAAGCATAAACTTTATATTTTGTTTGAATTATATCATCAACCTGTTTTTGTTCTATATATATCACAAACTCTTATTTCGATTCTAAATATATCATATGGTCATGACATAATAACGAATTCTGTTAATGTGATAACAGGGTGGTCCAACATAACACACACACATTGCCACAGAGATGCATCACGTGTCAAGAATTAATTCTGAGGTGAAATTAAATGAAAAAAAAAATCCCGTTATTGTGCTTTAAGACCTATCGTTCCACAACAAGCTCTCTCTCTCTCTCTCTCTCTTTCTCTCCCCTCTTCAAGGTGATTATGGATTTCTTTGAGATTCTTTGGGTATTTTGTTTTCTTTGTGATGGGTTTATGATTTAATAGTGGGCAACTTCTAGGGACCCTTCTGATTGTAAGGTATTTGTGGGTTGTTCCTTCTGTTTTTTCTTTCTTTTTTTTTTTTTTTTGTGGTGAGTATTTTCCATTTCATTAATTGAATCTGCATGGACCTACAATGATTTTTCGGCTCTTGGTGTTTTCCTTCTCACATCTCATTTTTAAAATATTTTTCAAGGGTTCTTGTAATTCTGTTAGGCTTTTCTGGTTTTGTTTTGATCTATGTCTATTGTAGACCAAGATTTGATCTTGAAAAGAATTTTTGTTTCTTTTTAGTATTGGCCTACTTTTGGGTTTATTTTCCATTTAATTTCCGTTTTGGTTTCCAAGAAAATTGAAGACACTGAAAAGGGAGAAGAAAAATCTTTAAACATGTTTTCGGCTTTTTCATGACGAGGAACAGTGCATAACAGTTGTTTCTCAATATCCGGATTTTAAATTTCAATCCTCAAAGCAATGTAAATCAAGTTGCGATATGTCTTTTGCAGGAGAAGCGATTGTGATGAAATTTCTTTTTTTTTTTTTTTTTTAATTCCATCTCCAAAAGAATTCTCTGTAGGTGACACATCTATGTGACAATGTGTGCCATGTTGGACTATCCGCTTTCACGTTATGACAACGTGATAAATTTTAAAATCGAACGAAGAGTTCATGATATATTTAGAACAAAAAGAAGTTCCCGATATATTTCAAACAAAACCAAAAGTTTAAGTCTTTTTTAGGGAATTAACCATTTTTTTAATCCAATTTTGTTCATACTTTTGTCCACATGCGCAGCCTGTTAACTCTTGTTGTGGAATAGTTATCCACGTGGATAGAGCCACAAGGGCGTTAATTGTTGGATTTAATCGTATAAAATTTTATAAGGATATATATGACGTATACAAAACAAGTTTCGGGACTTAGAATTATATATTAATTATTAAAAAAATAAATTTTATCATAGACAATATAAAAACTATTACCGACAACTCGGTTTGTCATTTTGTTCCCTTTCGGATGGCATGGAGCAATTATCCAACTGTTATTCCAAGGGCTTTTTTGATCTCAACGCCAGAAGCCAAGGGAAAACGACGGTGGCCGGAGGGACTAATGAATATAATTACGTTCTTTTGGACTCATTGCCTAGTGCTTACATTTTTGACACGAGTAAATGCAGCTGGAGTACGCAACTTGGCCCTTTTATTAATACCCGGCCACCAAAATCAACGTAAGCTGATGGCCCGAAGAGTAGGGACGCAGCATAAATTTACACGCCAAGCCCCATGGTTTGGGTCCTATTTTAGTGGTCACATCAGACGCCAGGAGAATGTCTAATAGCCATGCTGTTTTTGTCTCTTTCTAGCTATTATATTATCATTTTATGAAAGCCCAAAGACCCCTCATTTAAAGACATCGCCATCACTTTCAGATCCTCAAATTTAGAGTAATCAGTCTCCATTTTAATAAATAATAATAATAATAAACAGGCTTGAAAAGTAGTTATCTGAAATAAATATAATTAATTTTTATATTTTATTAACATTTTATATATAATATAAAACATCTTATTTATAATATAAAAATTAATTATATTTATTTCAATTTATTTTGTTTTAATTCACTTAGTTGAATCTTTTAATAAATAGATATTTATAATATCAAATTTAAGAATCGTAGCTTAATTTATTCCTTTTTACTGTAACTCGTTGGCATTAGAAAATTTTGAATTGTTTAAATAAATATTAACACCCATCACATGTCGTAAACTCTTGTTGGTTGCATTTATCGGCAAACTTCATTTAAATTGTACAATCTTTGCCTTAATAATCATATGATAAGTTCTAATTAGTGGTGTGTGTAGGTAAATTATCTTAGTTCTAATACTTTTATCGTATATATAAATTTTAGACTCAATTTACCGTACGCGAGTTAGTAAGATTTGTTGAGAACTACTAATATAAGTCATATTAGATGTTAACATAGATCTTAATTATTGTGTAATTGCAAATAATGTAAGAATTCGGTAACAATACATTGAAATAAACGTTGATCCTATTTCTTTCATTTTGTTTTCTCCTTCCAAGAAAACGAAAAGAAAAAAAAAAAGAGAGAGACTTAATTCGTAAATTTTCGTTTCTTTTTTTAAGAAAACAAAAATGTCCCCATGTCAAGGAAGTTACAAATAAAGCTCATAACCAAGCTATGAAAATCAAAAGCCCTAGCATCGCCTGCTTGGCATAGGCATATGAATGCTGATATATCTGGCTTGAAGGAAACAACCTGGCCTTTCGAGACTACTGTGATGCCACTAAACATCTGCTTAATAGGATTATCTCTACGTTGTGTTCCATGGGGAAGGTGTTTGTTCTTATTATAACAAAGACGGGTTTCATGTTTTACTCAATGATAGTAGGATTTCAATCTAATATCTGGCATAGCAAGGCAACTGTACACGAGTTTCAATTCTTGCTTCCCTTCTGGATCAACGCATGAAGAGTATTTTGAATGTATACTATTCAAGAAAAAAAAAATGATGGTTAATTTAATAGTTTTTCCTCCTGATAATTTTTTACGAATGATATGATAGCTGCGTCCCGAATTCTAAACTTATCCTCAGAGGCTAATCAGGACAAAATCATTCGGATATGAATTTAATATAAACTTAACGGCCCGTACAAATTGCAAATCCAGTTAAAAAGTATATACAAATTATAGCGTTTATTCTTTTTTTTTTTTCTCAAATATAATTTACTTATAATATTACAAAACATAAATTTAATTTATTATTTCTTATTTTAGATAAATCTTATTTATTTAATATAAAATTATAAATAAATTTTATTAAAAAAAGAGAACTAAAATAAAAGTTACTGTAAAATTACAAAACCCTGCTTAATTCATCCGCCCCCTCATTTTGAGACTCTTATTAGAGAAAGCGCGTTGTCAAGATTTTTGTACTTGATGCCGATATACTCCGCCACCGACACAGGACGGTATAAAGGAATCCGGCAGGAATCGAAGGACAAAGGGGATAGCCGGAAATCCGTCGGCGGGCAGCAGAAGCAAGCCACGGAAAGCCGCTGCCGCGCCTCTCTCATGACTACACGGTGAAGAACGCTAGGAAACCTAGCATTCGACAAGATGTGCAATAGATCGCCGACGTTCACTACGAGGGCTCCGGCGATTGGACGAACCAAAACCCAACCAACGCCTTCCTTGAAGATCTGTAATCCGCATGTGCTGCTCTGGTACAATATGGTCAAGAGGGAGGTATCTGTGTGAGGAGCTAGGCCCATCGCCCGATCGGGTTCCGGGCAGAAAGGATAAGAGTTCAGCTGTAGAGCGGTGGTGGCAGTCCCATTTGAACAAACCCATTTCATCTCTTCTGCGGACATGTCTAGGGATAGGAAGATAAGACGCATTAGGGTTGTGGCTAGCTCCTTCATTTTCGTCTGATAATCTTCCATTACGGCACTGTTATAGTTATATATATATATATATATATATATATATGTTGCATTAGTTAGATGCAAGCTACTTTTTGTATAATACACGCGCGCGCGCGCACACACCACACATACATACTGGCACAAGCATTAGACCAGAACCTATATGGCTTCTTACTTTTAACTTAATATTTTGTTTTTGATAAGCGCTTAATTAAATTAATATTGTGGGGGCTTAATTAATAATATATATCTGTAAGATTTTTTTAAAACGGCAGTTGACTAAATAAGTTGTTTTTCTATCCTTTTCGAAACGACTAGATCTTTTAATTTTAAAGTCTTAAAATAATTTGTCCGCACGTAGCATAAAAGGTTAGTTTACACACAACACGAGGAAAGAAAATGCCCCCAGCTCCTATAATCCTATTCTATTCCACCTACTGGTATCTGTATGTAAGATATTTTTTCGACCGTAATTCCGTAATAATTAATTCCTGATATAAGTAATCCTCAAGCCCACCTTAGTTACGTGTTGGACAACACTTTAGAAGGTGCATTTGTACCCACCTTCCTGTGGATGGAAAGAAAGTCATTGTCCGATACATATGTAGTAACTATACTGTTAGAAAAGTAAAGAAAAGAAAAAAGAATATAAATACAAATGAAATTAACTTATCTTTCTAAAATATAACAGATAATAAGATAAGAGAAAGAGCGTGAGGTCACTCAAAATCTTAAATCATTTTCTTATATGTTAATCTATTTTGTGAAGTCATACTAAGTCCCCTATTTCGAGTTTAAACCTCCCAATTTAGATCTAAATTTTAAGGAATTTATTTATACAACAGATTTTATTAATTTTTTTTTATTTTGTATGATGTAAAATAAATATTTTTTTTGTAAATAAATATAACATAACATTTCATTTTTAATCTAAAATGTAAATTTTTTAAAATATACTTATTTCTTTCTGAACATATACTACTCTTCATTTTGTCTTCCTCTTCCACCAATTTACTTTGTCTGCAGAGTCACTACTAGAATTACTGCTATTTGATTACCAATCCAACAAAAAGCTACTTCCATGATCCCATGACAGCTACTAGAATTACATTCATACAGTTGCATGCTCATAGCAAAGATATGCAAATCCCATGCTTTATGATTAATAAATGTCTCTAGCTAACTAAACGTGCATGAAGGTGCATGGACTTACCAAAAGCGATGGTAATCATGGGGCCAAAGTTCCCTAGCATGATCAACAGGAGAACCCATGACAGTAAAACCTTCATGCCACATGTACTTGTTGAAGAATGGAGATATCCGAGCTGTCCCATATCCGGTGGCTCCGCGGGGGGACCTCAAGGCCCTCAATTTCTGACTAGCAGGAAGAGAGAAGAGTCTTCTAGTCTGGTACTCAACTTCGTCTAGTAGCTTCAATGAAATGCCATGATTCGTGACTTGGAAAACACCCCATGTCTCACATGCATGCCCTAGCGGTCTTGCCGCATCAGCGTCTCTCAGGTTGACCGTCGGTACTGATACCCCGTAATCCTCGTTCCACAAATTATCGTCCGATTCTGGCCAAAGGTGCGTGTCGGGCACGGCTCGGACAGAATCGAAGTCTAGAGGGATAATATGGTGGAGATGAAGAGGACGGTCTCCGTAGGCTTCGGCCAGAGTGCTCATACTAGGCTGTAGTAATTAAGTTAAAGACCAAAAGTTAAAACCAATGATTATGGTTTCCAGCTAAAGCGTGGATATATACGCCCGCCTAAGTGGCATTACATTATTGATAAGAACGGAGAATTAGGTTAAATGATACGGTTGGAAGAAGGGGGGGGTGTTGGACAGAGTGTTGTCTTCTCGCGAATTTGGCTGGATATGGGAATGGTAAAAACGAGACAAAAGAAGGAACAGACAACAGTACAGAAAGTTAAGTTATCTTTTCATTCTATTTCCCCCCCCCCTTTTTTTTTTAATTCGTAAATTCGAAACAGTCTCTTTGTCTTGATGTGCAGCTCGGGGGCTACCCGTTTTCTTTCGCTTTTGTAGCTTAGTCGGCTTGTCTTGTCCGCAATAGCAATATTTCCAAAGAAACGAACATATTTTGTTGGCTTGGTTGGCAATACGTAAGTTGAGAACTTGAGTTTGAACTCCTAGCATGATATATATATATATATATATATATAGATTAGTTGCATATTCAACAATTTTAGTTTTGAAACACAAATTAAAAACTAAACGGTTAAAAATAATTATGATTTATAACTACCAACCTTAACTGGCTAGTCCATAATTAATCTGTAAATATTTACAACTTAACACTTTTTTCATTTTTTTTTATCATTCGATTTAACCGAATATCAAACTGATTAAACCTGTTCTTAGCTATGTTCGGGGTAAAGTAACATCTGCGAGTCTGTTGGGCTAACAAGGACAGAGTTGATGGTCATATCGATATGAAAAATTTAGAAAGTCATTGATTTATGATCAAAGAGTTGGCTTTGTAATCGATTCTTCAGACCTGACCTCAGGTTTTATGTCGTAATCAAATCGGATCTTGGTTTAGTTACAATTTTTCGAGTTCAACCGGCCGGTCTGGTTTTGCAAACCTTGCCTTCAATCTCTCGCTCCAATCTAGCATGTTGAACTCCAATTTCCGAGTTCTCTCTTTGAACGTCGTCACTTCGTCATTCCCCTAACATACCTCGAGGGCTCAGTATTAAGGCTATAAGAATTTGTTTACACGGTCGTCAGATAAAATGAGTAACCGACCAGGCTTAATTTGGTTAGCCATAAGAACAAAACTCTTAGGCAAATTCAGGGTACCGCTAATATCTATATCAAATTGTACATGAAACCCCCGATTGGCAAGAAAACACCCCCCCCCCCACAAAAAAAAAAAAAAAAAAAACCCCAAGAGAGAGTCCGTTCTTCAACATTACCCGTCTCTTTCCTCTTCAATACTGGGTTGTCTTTCCTGAACTGAGATTCTTTTTTTCTCATTGGCTATTATAATGCTGTCAAGCTGTCCACCTTCGAGCAATACGGGTAAACAACAAACACTTTAAACAAGGGTTCTGCCAGCCCTAGAAGTAAAGTACACAACAAATAATAACTTTTAATAACCTGTGGGTACAGTGTGTGGATCGCCGCACCCCGACTCTCTTAAAAGGATTTCCAGGGACAGACTAGTAGCCACTGAACTCGGGTTAGAAAACCATGTTGATTGCCACACCTGTTTCGTCTTTGCCATTGATTATCTAACTTTCTTTACTGGTCTTCACCGAATATCTTGGTGAGTGGATGGTTGACCACGAATGCTCCATTTGAACCAGCTTAGGCCATTATAACATCTGCCTCGAATAGATAAGGCAACAGAAAGTGGCTCCTGAAAAGCATAGGGCAAAGATTGTAGAAGATATAAACAATGGAAACATAATGAATTTTCACATCTTACTCAACCCATAGAAAGAACTCCGCTCATCAATACTCAACTTATTATCTGCTTGATAAATAGGCAAACATCCCACAAAAATTCAATATTAAAGAGCTAAAACAACAAATGAACAACAAAATTGCAGAGAACAACTAAGCACCAATGCTATCATTTTTTTGTAAGTCACCTTAAATAACTTTCTTTCTTAATTGTTTAGAATGTTACGCCCTTTACTTCAATGGCATGATCTGACATGTGCCCGAATCATTACAATAGATGGCCAACTTTTAATTAGCCCATATTTGTTAAGAACTTACATTAGATGTAGACAAGAATAACTCACTTGCCATTTCCAACCTGTACATGGCTTCTAACTAATAGCCATTAATGAGAATCGGTATGTTTGAAAGCCTACAGCAATAAATGAATGACAAAAGATTTAGGCTAAATGTACTAATTGAACCAAGGGTAGAGAAGAGAGAGATTTCTCAATGTAAAACTCATAGAACTAACAAACTCAACAGGACAACTGCTCTGCCAGGACTGATATCTTAACAGTATACCTGGGAAATAAAGCCAGGCCCCACTCAATATCCCAAGTTGGATTATTGACACAAGTCACACCTAAAGGCAAATTAGTAGTCAAAATCGAAGAGCATGAATTAATCCAAGCAGAGATAATACATAAAAGGGAAAATAATTAAGTTTCTAAGGCAATATAAAGAAGAATATATTAGATATAAAAAAAGAAAATCTCCTTGAGACAAGGAGATGTTTTATTTAACAAAACATTTTTTCCTTATTTTCCTCTATCCATAGGGTCCTCAAATCTCACGCACAAATTTAATCCAAGTGTAAGCCCAATAGTGTTTCTCATGTCCTTCTTGACATAGATGCACCCCTTATGTTAATAAGAGTTATTATATTAAAATTCTTGGCAATTTTAGATAAATATTTTCATCGCAATGGCAGACTAGCTAGATTGGAACTACTGGTACATGCAATTTTAGAGCAAACAAATCATTCCAGCACTACTGATGGCTTTAAACTATGTATCGAAGCAACTATAGATTGTGCAAAATAAAGCACATTATTGCACATCTCCAACCCCAGAATATAACAGAAACGTGCAGCAAGCTTTTCGATCCACTAAGCCAGAGAATAGAACTTTTACCATAAGAAAGATGCTGCCTATTATTATTGTTCATGGTGCACCAATAATATCAAGTGTAGACTAACGTGGCACTTGTAAATAAGTCAAAGAAGGTGCAGGCAACACTCAAAAGCCAAACAAGAGACCCCAACAACAAAACGTGATGATGCAGTCCAATTAAATGAGTTGGCCCCACACATTTTAAATCATATACACCATTCGTACAAAGCATTCAACTTAAGCTTTTTGGAACAAGGTAAATGGCACTGAGAACGTTGATAGAATTGACGTAACCGAAGACTTGGTCGATAAAGTCAAAAAATTAATAAAAAAAGGTTTGAGAGATTGATTTATAAAAATTTGAGTGCAAATTTTAATTTTATATGTCATTAAAAAAAAGGTTGTATCTCTCCATTGATAGGTTAAAATTGATTGATTCTAATCACAAACAAATAAGCACTTGTAGATCATAACTTTTGTATTTTAAGTTTTTGCGGACAAGTGCTACAAAGTTATCGATTTAGAAAAAAAAATAGAACGAAACAAAACTAACTAGAATATGAAAACAAAAAAGAACTTCAATGGTCACTCTTCCTGGCTTCTAATGAAGTTGGTGGGGTATCAAATCTTTTAAATTAATAGTTACAACTCTTTTAGGATGTAAATTTTAAAAAATTCTGATTTTTTAAAAATAAAGTAAACACTCTTTTAGATTTTTATGTGTATGAACTCTTCGAGGTTGAAAAGAATGTCCAAAGTAATTTTATTTATCTAATCAAGTTTATTTTCTACATAATATTGATTACCTTTTAAAACAAAATAGAATAAAATAAAAAGGTTCAAATAAAACCTAATAACTAAGAGCTAGTAAGAAAAATTATCAAAATAAAATATTATCAATATTTTTCATAACTTAAATCAAGTATAAAAACTACGAGTCAATAAAGAAAGATTATCAAATATAAAATATTTTTAATATACAAAAAATGACAAAGTCAATAATGAGAATATTGTTAGTTATAAACTTCTTGAGAAAATTGATGAGCTTAAATGCAAGTTAATCTTCTTAGTTAAGCAAATGTTATGAAATTTATCGATAAGGGCTTGTTGGTGAGAGACACAATGATACGGGATATATCATTCTCTCTTTCTTTAGAAAAATTTGTCCCTAAATTCAAATCATTATTATTAAAAAAATCACCCACATAAGGTGTTAAATGACATATATTGAACACATCATGTATCTTTATATGATAAACAATATCATCTACCCTATTAATGGATTTTTGAGCATAAAAAAGTAGTGCATAATCAAGTATAGTCTCTGTACAATACCCATATATAATCATAAAAGGACTATATCTAATTGTATGGTTCATTGAACAATTATAAGCAACTTCCCCAAGTGGCAATTGTGTCTCCCAAGAGTAAGGGTTATCATTAATCAAAGTCCTCAATATATTACCTAAAGGCCTATCGATAATTTTGGTTTGTCCATCCATTTACTAATATTCTTTTATAATTTTCACCAAAAGTGACTAAGGAACTTTATATCATGACAAAAAATAATAGTCTTAAAAATGTCATGTAATTTGTAGACTTCTTTGAAGAATAAGTCAACAATTCATAAGATATTCATAATTCTATGACAAGAAATGAAATGCGTCATCTTTAAGAACTTATCAATAATCACAAAAATTAAATCCATACAGTTGAGCATATATAGTAGTCTAAGGACAAAGTCCATTGAGATTTCTTCCTAAGGAACTTGTAGTATCAGTAAAGGCAAATATAGACTAGCATTAGTAGTTTGCCCTTTTCCTAGTTGATAATATCTACACCTCATCATATGCTGATATGCATCATGTTTTAGATAGGGCCAAAAATGCTTAGCTGAAACAAATTGCACAATATTGTCATGCTTAAAGTGTCCATCATGATAAATTTCATTGATCACCCTTTGTTGAAAAGAGCAACTTAGCACACGTACACAATTTCTTTTGAAAAGGAAGTCATCAAATAAAGTAAAATCGATAAACTTATTTTCTTATGTATTGGAAATAATTTTCAAAAAGTAAAGATCTTCTCGATACAACTCTTGAAAGGAATCAAATCCAAGAATAATAAGCACATAGTATGTAATAAGCTCTTCTTTTAACTAAGAATATCGATAACTTGATTTTTAACTCTTATCTTATATTTGATAGCAAACAAGAATTCTTGAATATATTTAGCTTATTTGGTATGCCTGGAATTAGGTTTTTGTTGCTTGAAATATACTTAAGAGCTTCATGATTAGTGTATAAGGTAAATTCCCAATAAATAAGATATTACCTCTAATGCTTAAATGTGTAAAATAATGTATAAAATCCTAAATCATAATTTTTATAATGAAAATTTGCACCATTCAATTTCTCACCAAAGAAAGTAATAGGTTAGCCTTATTGGCTTAAAACTCCTCTAATGCTGATACCTGATGCATCAAACTACACCTTAAAAATAAAATCAACATTAGGTAATGTGAATGCTTAATTTTTTGTTGAGGTATTCAAAGCTTTCTTACGCTTCATTGGTCCACTCAAAAAATTTTTTCTTTATGTAAGAGGTAAGTAAGGCTGCAATAGTCTTAAAATGAATCGCTTATAGAAAGAAGTGATGGAAACTTCAAATTTCATACACATTTGTTAGAATCGGTCATTCTTTAATCACCTTAATCTTAGTATCATTGACTAAAATTCCTTCTTTCAAAATACGAAATCCTAAAAATAGGATTTGTGGTTTCATGAAATAGCATTTGTTAGGGGCTATATACAAGTGCTCTTGCCTTAACATTTGTAATATTTCTCAAAGATGTTATAGGTACTCATTAGTAGACATGTTAAAAATTAGAATATTATCAAAATAAATCACAACAAACTTTTAAGAAATGGCTTTAAAACCTAAGTTATAAACCTCATGAATATGGATGACATATTATACTACTCAAATAGTATAACTAGTCATTCAAATAGTATGTTTTTGGTTTTGAATGTGATATTTCATTCATCTTTAAGCTTAATTCTGATTTGGTGACATCCATTCTTTAAATCTAGTTTTCAGAAGATAGTTGCATTAGAGAGTTGTTCCAAAAGATCATTAAGACAAAGAATTGGAAGTCGATATTTGATGGTGATCTTATTGATCACCCAATTGTCAACACGTATTCTCTAAGTGTCATTTTTCATAGACAACAATAAGGTTGGAACAGCATAAAGATTGAGGAATTTCCTTATAAAATCCTTATTCAAGGGTTCCATAATCTGTTGTTACAATTCTTTATGTTCTATTGGGCTCATTTAGTAATGAGCTAGATTAGGTAGTGAAGCTCTGGGTATTAAATTAATTTGATGTTAAATGTTGCTTATTGGAGGAAGACTGGGTGGTAAGTCATCTAGAAAGTCATTATTAAATTCTTTTAAAAGAGGTTGCACTTGATAAGACTTAAAAGATACAGTCATGTCAGTTTTACTAAACAAAATATATATGATACTAACCCCTTTTATGGCACTTTTCACATCTTTCATTATTAACAAAGTCAAAGATAAGGAATTATTAACAAAAAGAGTCTTGAAAGGTTCCTTACTAGGCATTAAAGTAATCCTTTTTTTACCATACTTAAAAGAATACATATTATGATAGCTATTATGGATAATCTTCTTATCATATTGCCACAGTCAACTAAGAATAATATGACTACTATCCATAAATAGAGCATCATACCATATTTTTTCAAAATAAATAGAACTAATAAAAAGATTGACAAGACATCATTTGGAAATAGTTATCTTAATACCCTTCTTTAATCATGACATTTTGTAAGATGTCGAGTGCACCTTCTACTCTAATTTAACATAATTGTTGCTACTTCAAAAATCACAATTTCACAGTAATTGTAGTCAACAATCAATTGATATACCTTCCCAAAAATGGTGCAGGTTAAATAAAAATATTAGTACGCAACCACCTATCTTTAGTATCATCTTTAACAGTAAGGAAAATTTTTTTACTATGAGAAGTTCATTGGAATCAGCATGTATAATTTGTTCATCTTTTGTTGTAACTTCATCATCTTTCAACTCTTTTTTGCATAGCTTCTCCTCATCATCATTGGACTCATTATCTACCAAGAAAGTTTTGTCGATTGGTCGATTTTTATTGAATCAATAATTGCTAGCATGATGACCAATTTCCTTATAAGAATAACAATGCATACCAGCTATACTTGGTTGCTTTAAAAGTATGGGTTGAGTAGGAAGTTTATTATTGGGTTTTGCTAAAATTTCCATAACTTTGATAGTGCTAATGGTACTCCTTGTTGCTTGGTTCGGCAAAGTAGAGGTTTACTACCTCTTAGAGTGAAAACGCTACACTTTGAGTGTTCATTGATATGCATCTCCCAAATCTCAAATGTTAAAAACTTCTAAGGCATCTTGGATATGAAATTGAAGACCATTCAAATACTTGCTCACTAGCACCTCTTCAGGATCTTGAATATGTTGCAAATCACTAATTTGTTGAACTCATTAATGTATTAGTCTACCAATCACGTACCTTGTCTTAGATTTTGGTACCTTTGGTACTCTCTTGTAGCTTTTGCGAAATAAATACTTTCAAATCTTATCCTCCATCTTTTGCCATTAAGTGATTAAAGCCTAACTAATAGATTAACGAGTTTGTTTCTCTTGTTGTTGCTAAGCTATGCCCTTACCTTTAAAATCACATAGCAATGATACCAATATAACGATCATTTGGGATTTTTCTATACTTAAATACTTCATTCACAAAGGTTAACTAATCAATAATTTCATCAATAGAATCAGTACCTAAAAACTTTGGAATGTCTCTCTTTATTTCTTTTTCCTAATATGGTTCAGGAAATTCTTGTACACGATGATAAGCATTCTTTCTTCAAGAAAAAGATTGAATACCTTTTGAAGAAGAGGAATTTCCATTGGATTATTCAATTTTGGAATGGGACAATGGGTTGTTTACTTCAGCCTTTAGACGCTAAACTTCTTGGGTCAAGGTGTCACTTTGTTCTTGCATATGTTGTAAATTCTTAGTAAGTGTGTACACTTTGTTCAATGGAATGACTTTATCACCTCAATTTCTAGCTTGTCTAGGAGGCATTATCCTCTCCTTCAAAGCTTTGATAAAAAATGATATAGCTGAAGGCTCAGTGATTAAGTCAAAAATAAATTTAAAAAAAAAAAAGGATCAAAAGAGTGACTTATAGAAATTTAAGCAAAAATTTTAGTTTTATGTGTCTTTAGGAAAATAGTCATATCTCTCAATCAATAGGTCAAAATAAAGTGATTCCAATTGCAATAGAACAACAACTTATAGATTTACAACTTTTGTGTTTTGAGTTTTTGCAAATAAGCACTACACAATTATTGATTTGGGGGAAGAAATGAACAAAATAGAATTAGTCATAATGTGAAATCGAGAAAAGACTTCAATGGTTGCTCTTCTAAGATTCTAATGAAGTTTGTGGGGCATCAATTCTTTTAAATTGATAACTACAACTCTTTAAGGATGTAGACTTTGAAAAACTCTAATTCTTCAAGGATATAATAAAAACTCTTTTAAGTTTTTATAGATATAAACTCTTCAAAGTTTAAAAGAATGCCCAAAGTAATTTTATTCATCTAATTAAGTCTATTTTCTACATAATATTAATTTTTTGTTAAAACAAAACAGAAGATAACGAAAAAAACTCAAATCAAGTGTAAAAACTATAAACTAATAAAAAAAATTATCAAAATAGAATATTTTCAATATTTTTTGCAACTTAAATTAAG
>CM034045.1:6662363-6674400 GCA_019804595.1 Bruguiera parviflora | reverse complement strand
GCTTGACTTTTGCAAGTAAATCTACTAGTTTTCATGTACTATTGTAATTCAAAAAATTAATTTCACTTTGTATGATTTCTATCCATATACTAGAACCACTAATAGATATTATTTCAAAATAAGTCAAAGAATCATTATTTACTAATATAATGTGAAGTTGTCACCAAAGGTCTTTTATTTTCTCCGTCTCTTATTCCTCCTTAATTATGATTTAAAACATATAATAAAAGATTCTCTATCAATTATATGGGTAGGTAATAATGTTAATTTTTTTCATAAGAAATATATGTTCAAAAAACTCTATATTCTTTTTTTCAATAATAGTATTGACATAAAAAATATCACTTTCAATAATAAAAAAATTATAAGTAGTACTTTAATTTGCATAATCTATAAACATATAATTTGAGATCTTAAAACCTATTTTCCTCATTTTTAATTTAGGTAATAGTACTTTAGTAAGACATCTCCATACTTTTAAATAAAATAGATTGAAAAACTACTCTTTTCACAATTTATATAGAGTCTTACTAGTTTTCTTATATGAAATTTTATTCTATAAATAATTTGCAAAAATTATTGCCACTCCTCATAAGTTATTAGGAGTTTTATAAATGATTAACATAATATTCACCATTTCTTTTAAAATCTTATCTTTCCTTTTTATTATCCCATTTGACTTTGGTGAGTATAAAATTATGACCTCATAAATAATGTCTTTTTTTTTTCATTACTTATTTAATCTAAATCTCTTAATCTTCTTGCCTAATTAGTTTTCTATTTTCTTCTTATATTTAATAGAAATATCATACACTTTATCCTTGTCTCTTAATAAGAAAACTTTAGTGTATGTAGAGTAGTCATTTATGAAAGTCAATCGTTTTTCACCTCATAATTGTTTTGCAACTTTTTTTAGTTAATTTAGCCTTTATACAAATCTCACATTTATCCATATTGCCTCATAAATTTTCAATCAAACCAAGATATTTCAACTTCTAAATATAAAGATTATATACATGTCTTAATCTAGTATATCATAAATCATAAGAGTTATCAATATAAATAAAAGAAGCACATACATTTTTGTTATTGATAACATTAAATACATTTATAATAAAAATCCCTAACTGTAATAGCTGTTTCTCAGAAATACATCATTTTTGGTCACGATAACTTTGTCAAACTCAAAAAAGACTTTTAGTCTAACCTATCCTAATAAAGATACAAAAATCAGATTGATGCGAATCTCTAGAACATAAAGCACACCATTCAAAGGTAACATATTTCTTAAAGTAAGCTTAATAAGGACTTTGCCCTTACGTAGAATAGGTGTTGTTCTTAAATTTCTCATGAAAACATTTTCTTCTCCATCCTCTACTTATGTGTAGGAGGTCCTTGCAAATATGTCTTATTGTACCAAAATTTATTGCCTATTCTTTTAAGTTGCCAGCAATGTTAACTTAGGAAATGATAGTAATAATAACATCCAGTTTCACCAAATTAACATTTGGTTTAATAGGTATATCACTCCCTCTCTTATGCATGTATTAAAGGGCATGATGCCCTAATTTCCCACACATATAGCAAATGTCTTTTATCTTAAAAGTTAGTGATACGAACTCCGTTTATATGTAAACAAAACTCAACACCAATGTTGGTATAGGATCGTTCTATCACAGGTTAAGAGATTTGGAGTTCTGACCCAATGATTATAAACAACCAAAAACTAGAACTATAAGATTCAGACGCCACTCCTAGCAACAACAACGTTGAAGAGGATAAGTCTAGGGAACCAACACACGCAAGTATGAAAGCTCAGAATTAGTTCTCAAAGAACTAGAGAAAATAGCTCATACACTCATGAAAACGGGTCTGCCTCTCCCAGCCACCCTTTTTGCCCTTTTTATATGCTAACTCCCAGAAACCCTAACTAATAAGCTGGTCTTAATAAGGGAATTCGTCCAACCCACTAAATAAGCTGGGCTTAATAAGGATTTTCGTCCAACCCACTAAATAAGTTGGGTTTAATAAGGAATTTCATCCAACCTACTAAATAATAATAAAAACACATGAAAATAACCCACTTAAAGGCCCAATCATAGGCTCTCAAATCCAACTTCCTTCCTAAGGCCATGGTTCGCAAATTCCTCCACAGATGACACATTTGCAAGCCCTGGTGAAGACTTCATCCTCCTTAACTCGTACTTGGCAACTTCCTGATAGTAAATGTCGCACAACAAATTGTTGAGAGCTTCCTTTATTTTCTTTGACCTTGCCTTTGTCATTGGTCCTCTAAGGTTTTGCAAAGTATCTACTCCCTTGTCAATTTAAGTTGGTACAATATGGTTTCCATCATTCCCGCTCTCCTCAAAATGATTTGTCCTTAAATTAGCATCTACATCATCAAAGAGAAAAGGAGAAATGTCAGAAACATTAAATGTTACACTCATATTATACTCACCTAGCAAGTCAAGTTTATGTGCATTATTGTTGACTCTTGCCACCACTTGAAAAGGACCATCTCCCCTTGGTTGTAACTTTGATTTCCTTTGCTTAGGAAATCTATCCTTCTGCAAATGTACTGAAACCGAATCACCAGGTTCAAAAGTGATATGCTTGCGACCTTTGTTGGCTTGTGTTTCATATTGTTTGGTTTTTCTCTTAATGTTAAGCCTAGCTTTCTCATGAAGTTGCCTAACCACTTCTGCCTTCTTTTTTCCATCTAAATTAACTTTGTCCTGTATAGGCAATGGTACTAAATCCAAAGGTGACAATGGATTAAAACAATAAACAAGCTCGAAAGGAGAATAACCCATAGCACTATGAACAACACGATTATAGGCAAACTCTACAAAAGGCAAACATTCTTCCCAGGTTCTAGAGTTCTTACCAATAATGGCACGCAAGAATGTACCAAGAGTTCGATTTACTACCTCAATTTGTCCATAAATTTGTGAATGGCAAGTTGTAGAAAACAACAACTTTGTTCCAAGCTTAATCCACAATATTTTCCAAAAAAAGCTCAAAATTTTCGCATCACGGTTTGACACAATACTCTTCGGCACTCCATGTAGGTGAACAATCTCTTTAAAAAATAAGTTTGTTATTTTGTTGATAGCTCTATAATCGACACACATCCTCCTTTAAAATCACTTCTGAAGTTTCTACTAGCATTATCACCGTCATCATAATAATCATTACCATCTTCACCAAGGTCATGTTTAAATTGCTCTTTCATGACCCTCCCAGCTGGCCTTTTAGGATTGACACTTGATTCCCCTTCTATTTGATCCATCCTGTCTCGTACTTCCCAAAGCACTTAGTCAATCCTATCAAATTTCTATTCTAACGATTTCATAAGCAATTTAAAATCTAAAACAACTACTTCCTCCTCTCCATGTGGGAAACTGCCTTTGTTATCATTAGACATCGTACATGCAAGATTGTTAGTAAATAAAGAATATGCCTCACAAAACTCACTCCCTTACGTGTTTGATCTCCACTCAACTACCGTAGTTCTTAACTCTCGTGTTTCACACAATAAATTGCAAAACTCTAAGAGCTCTTTCAGTTGTCCCAAGCAAACTAAATTCAGAACAAACAAAACTTGAATATATCAATCATAAACCTACCTCTTCAGAGAAGTGACATGACCAAAAAGATAGGCAATAAAGTAAACCGAATGACAAGAAATTCAATAATATGAGCAGTGCAATTAGACAAAAATCAATTATCAAATATAATTGAATAAATGACTAATTGAGCAATGAACCCGTTTTTTTTTTTTTTTTTTTTGGTTAAGTAATGGGTGTTTTTATGGAAGGAACAAATATCAGAAAAAAAACCCACGAAATACATGATTTTTTTTTTTTGCATATTTCTTTTTTCTCTTTTTGATTATTCAACCAACAACGAAAAATACATGAAAGATATGATAACAACAATATAACTAACCTGAGTTAGAGCCAAGGCTCTGATACCAAATGATACGAACTCCGTTTATATGTAAACAGAATCCAACACCAATGTTGGTATAGGATCGTTCTAACACAGGTTAAGAGATTTAGAGTTCTGACCCAATGATTATAAACAACCAAGAACTAGAACTATAAGATTCAGACGCCACTCCTAGCAATAACAACGTTGAAGAGGATAAGTCTAGGGAACCAACACACGCAAGTATGAAAGGTCAGAATTAGTTCTCAAAGAATTAGAGAAAATAGCTCATACACTCATGAAAACGGGTCTGTCTCTCCCAGCCACCCTTTTTTCCCTTTTTATATGCTAACTCCCAGAAACCCTAACTAATAAGCTGGTCTTAATAAGGGAATTCGCCCAACCTACTAAATAAGCTGGGCTTAATAAGGAATTTCGTCCAACCCACTAAATAAGTTGGGCTTAATAAGGAATTTCATCCAACCCATTAAATAATAATAAAAACACATGAAAATAACCCACTTAAAGGCCCAATCATGGGCTCTCAAATCCAACTTCCTTCCTAAGGCCATGGTTTGCAAATTCCTCCACAGATGACACATTCGTAAGCCCTAATGAAGACTCCATCCTATTTAATTCGTACTTGGCAACTTCTTGATAGTAAATGTTGCACAGCAGGTTGTTGAGAGCTTCCTTTATTTTCTTTGACCTTTCCCCTATCATTGGTCCTTCAAGGTTTTGCAAAGTATCTACTCCCTTGTCAATTTGAGTCGGTACAATATGGATTCCATTAGTTAGATTCCAAATTTTGGGCTTATCATACCTTTTGTTGTTGTGATGGTAATGATCAATGTAACGGCTTTTGTCTCTTTTCTTTTATTCCACCACATTTGCTTATAATGCCATTTATTTTTCTTTTGCTTCTCTTGATTGGATTATATTCTTGTCCTTAATCAAGATATGCACAATGATATTCAGACTATGAAAGCTTTTCAATGAAATAACCTACTTTCTACTCTTTTGGCAAATTGATGTTCTCATTTTTTAGGTTGTCTAGTAGTTTATGATAATTATTAACTTAAACTTGGACACTTTTTTCTTTCGAACATCTAAAGATATAGATAATTAGTAACAACAAACGTTTATATATTAGCATCCTCCACTATATTCTTTTATTGATTGCTTTGGCTTCTTTTAAAGAACAATAAATATCAAAAAGATCATTAGATAATGTACTTAAAATAGTGTGATGACAAACTTTCTTGGCTTGTTCCTAAATAGGAAATATCTTATTATAGTTCTTAAAACCAAATTTTGGTTTAGATTAAAAAATTAAAAAAAAAAAAAGCGAAGGCAAATCCTAATACATGCAAAGTTGGAAACACATGTTCTTGCTAGTGTTTAAAGTGAAAACCAATAAAAATTTCAATTTTGGAAGTGTTTGGCAAGGACTTAGAAGCAAGAAGATTTAACCAAGTTTGAGAAAGGATAAAAAAAAAATATTTATAAAAGGAGTTGATTGACTAGTATTTGCATCCATGATAACAAAAGTAAAGAAATTATCCTTGAGACTGTTACAAAAATAAAGGAAAATAATACAGAATATAGGTTCGAATTAAATTAAACTAAATAAAAAGGATACAATGTCTAGGACGTGCTCAGCATTGTCTTTAAGGATAATTTCTACTTTCGTAGGCAAAATCTTAGTATAATAGGTTACAGTGACTATCCTCCCAAGATATAACAAACATTCTTACTAATGTGCACTCTAATAATGAGATAAACAACATTAACTTAGTTTACCCAACAATTTTCAATGAGAGAAAAGAGAGCGCAAGAAGTTACGCTTTTTTTTTTTTCTTTTAATGTATATGGATGAAGAAGAAGTTATTTTATATTACTTATAACTTAATGTCTTATAAAGATAAATATTAAGAATAAAAATTATGGTTCGTGTTTATGGTGGTTTTATTGTTTTAACAACTAATCTTTCAATAACTAATTTTTCAATAGTTAAAAATGTCTAGTTTGGTTAATATAATCTAAAAGGTCTTAAAAAATGTTTTAGGTTAAGAGTGGACAAACCAAAACTAGTTTATTATGTGAGGTTGCATTAGAACTCATTACTTAGATTTTGGGTCATTCACTTATGTGCAAGACCTTTTTTAAGACTTTTTATTTTGTATGGTATAAAATAAATGTTATCTTATAAATAAGTATAACATGACTTCTTATTTCCAATGTGGGATATAAGTCTTTTAAAATATACTTATTTCTCAACAATAAATGATTAAAAGTTTTTGTAAGTCCTTTTGGTTTGTCATTATGTTGAAATTCTTGAAAATAATATCTCTTCTCTTTATATGGTCTTAGAAATCTTTCTATTTGAAAATATCTAGCATTTACTAAGTGTTACTTTTCTATCAAATTAAAAACAACTTAAAGTTATAATCAAAAATTAAATTAAATATCTATTACAATATCTATATAAAGCTTTCATATACCAAAAGGTGGCTTGGGAAAGTTCACCTTTTTCTTTAAGTGCATATAAAAAAGTCATCCATTATGAACTATGTCTTTCCATTTATCCATTACAAAAATAAATTGCATATCAAAACTACATGTAGCCATAATGTTTTATGTTTTGTGTCGGAATTCCCTTTTAACCAATAAATCATATTTGATTTTCTTCTCTTATAAAAGCAAGTATAAGAGTGCCATTAATAACTCCAATATATTCATAATTTGAGGAGATGAACTAAATTAACAATAAATATATAAAAGAATTAAATGAAATATGATTATGGTAAAAAAAAAAAAAAAGAGGTTTTACCTTGAAATGTGATATATATCTTATATCATTAAGAATTTTTAATGAGATGTTTTAAAAAAATTGATCTTTAGGTTACATTACAATTAATTGAAAATCTTAACCTTATTTTCATTACTTCACGAAAACTCTGAGTCATGCACTAACTTGATCATTGAATAGTTAAGATTAGAGTCAATTCCTGGCATTAGGTCATTGGATCTTTCAACTGACTTAACTAAACCACATTATAACATATGTCCTCCCTAGTGAGATTTCTTTATCAATTTGCATTATTTGAGAGAATGGCACATTGTGTGCTCTTCCCAATCACCATCTACACTAGGAAACAACTTAGCTAGGTTTCATTGAGCATGAGGGTTCTCAATTATCCCTAAATTATGTCCTGTAAACATACCCACAAAACTTAACAACCTTTATGTTGCTTAACCCATTCAATAGACAAGTCACCTAGAGATAATACAGCTGTCCAATGTATGACTTGATAGTTTAGGGATTAACTCCAAAGGAAAGCAATATAATTACCCAAAAATCATATGTATGAAGGATCCTTAACCTTTAAGGTAAGTGCCTTAAAAGTGGTAAGATGGCTATTGTCACATTTATAAATGACAACCTCATTGGTATGGAAAACCATTATGATTTTCCCCTGTTCATTATAGCCATAATAAATTGTTTCAACATTAAGCATGTCTTAATTGACATAAGAAGCTCAATATTGATGAAAAGTTAAAAGATGATGCGTGAAAGGTTTCAAAGGATGCAAGACATCCATTGCATATTCTAAAAGGCTTAATAACATGAGCTAAAGTCAAAAAGATGAAAGAGGTACTAAATAGATTTATTGAGGATGTTTAGGCCAACCAAATTACAAATGGTGTGAATTCAAGATTAAAAGAGAGTCAAGGCCTTATTAATATGATTAAAGTACTTAATAGGTTAAGACTAAATGATAGCATTTACTCATAAATAAGAGTTAATCCAAAATAAGTGATTGTATAAAAGTTAAAGTTTTCTATGTAAAAGTTTGTCCTAGATAAGAGTTCCTCCTAAATAAAAATTTGTCCTAAATATAAATTTGTACTTTTTTAGAAATGTTGTCTTAATCTATAAGTACCTCTTTATAAGCTCTAGAATATTAGACAACTTTAAGAAAAATAAAAAGTAATGGTTTTCTCCTTCAATTCTTTTAAGAACTAAAGAACTTATCAAGAAGTGCCTCTTCTTATAGCATTTAACTTGACTTATCACTTTCAATTTCTTTCTTTTTCTAAAGTGTGACATTCATATCCTTCTTAAATACTCTAGGTCTGTGTTCCTTTGAATGCTAGGTCTAAGGTTTGTATTATTAAAATTTGATTTAGTTTTCCTAGATATTTTTTTATTCCTTATATATGTTAGGTACTTAAGTTACATACTCTAGGGTAGTCTATATCAAATATACATTTTGCTCTCCAACATGTTCTTTAAGGTGGGCCTTCAATGAGAAAACCTCTTACTAGTAAACTACTCTCTTTATGGGTTCATTGATGAGTCTATTATCTTAAAAAAGGTAGTAAAATTACCTATGTTTATAAGATAACCACCTTATACCACTATTGTCCTTAAATTGGTAGTAGTCAAACTACCTTCCTCCTATACCATAATCTTAAGCAAACTAATAGTAGTCAAACTACCTTTCTCATACACCTTAAACTCAAGTTCCTTACATTGAACAGAGTATAAGAAGTTTACAGAGAACAAAAAAGAGCATGAGAATTGTAAGTCATATGGATTAAAAGGAGATGAAAAGCAATGGTAATAAAAGTAATAAGTCTCGATACTTAACCAAAGGACACTAATGAAAGGGACATCCCCAATAAAAGATTGGTCCAAATTTCTCTTAACCTAAAGGAACCTTCAAAAGTGATATAGATTGGGGAAAAGTTAAAAGGAGGCCTAAGAGACAAAATAACATGCCCTATATGGAGATATCTGTATGGGTGCTTGTAGCCATGGTAAGTATCAACTTAAAAATACTCTTTCATCTCCTAAGTACAAGTAAAAGTGCTAGCAAGTTACATAAAAAAAGTGAAGCATGGGTCTAAAAAGATAAGCAGTAATTGAAAAGGAAGTTACATATTTGGACCATTTAGCAAATGTAGTCATGGTTAAAAAAGAAAATGGAAAATGGCATATATACATAGACTTTAGTAACCTTAATGAGACGTGTCCAAAGGATAGCTATTCACTACCCCAAATTGACTAGTTGATAGATAAAACTTCTAATTACAAATTTCTCTCTTTTATAAATGTGTTCTCTAGATATAACTAAATTCCCCTACATGTAAATGATCTAAGAGAAGGTTTCTTTCACTATAAAGTGATGATTGTATTACTACAAATTAATACCTTTTGAGCTCAAGAACATAGGCACCATGTATCAACATTTAATGAGCATAAAGGCCACTTATCAATGTATGAGCCACTTAGGGGACTCAACAATTACCATATGGTTAAAGTAAACCTTTAACAACTTCCCATAAATTAAGGATGGAACCTTAATGTAAAGGCCAAAAAAAAAATTTTTTTTTAAAAGCAAAAGTGGATTTCATTCATAAAAAACTAATAAATATAGGTTACAAGTTGTGGTGCACTCATTCCAAGGCCAACAAAGAATACATGCATAATTTTCCCAATAGAAGTAAAACAAAACTACCAAAAGGATTACATGAATTAAGTCGTGTATAAATTAATTAAAAGTCTAGTAATGATTACTTAACATAAGCTTAATGTTAATAAAAGGTAGACCTTTCTATAGTTTATCTCAAGAGACCTTTAAGTCTAATAAACTTAATGGGGGATCAATTGACATAAAAGAAGACCTAACTTTGCCACCTTTAAAAGCCTCAACCAAATAAAGGAAGGAAAGTATCTCCAACAAAAACTTGTCATTAATTTACAATCCATGAACCTTAGGTCAAGATAAAGGATCTTCATGTAATTATAAAACCCAAAGTTCCTTGCCCCTATTAGTTTTTCAATAGTAAACCCTTTTAATTGCTTCAACTACTCCTTAACCTATTAATGGCCTTACACACTAGCCATATCAACCTTCAAGGCCTTGCATTGGGAAAAGAAAGAAGCAAACTTGGCCTTCTTTACATGAAGTCCCCCTAAGTCTGCTAATGCTAATTCTATTCCCTTATCAACTTCACCTATAAATGGATAATGACCTCCCCACTCCACTAATAGCCCTTAACTTATTAGGTAGTGCCTAAAGCCCCTCCTCTTTACTATATTTAAGTTCTTACTTAGTGACTAGAATATTCGGTTAAACCAAACTAGATCTACCTAAAGAATAAACTCCTTCTCTTCAAGAATAGAATAGTATAAGAATCCACATAAGTTGTATTTAAGGCAACTCAAGTTTGGCCACCTAAGCCCAGAAAGAATACACTCAAAACTTGTTGACCATTTGATTCCTTTCAAACATAAGAGTTTGTTGTCAACTTTAAAGAGGTTAAACAATGCCTTGTTTAAAGTAGGGAAACTATTCTCCTCAATGACGTGCATACATTTCATATTGTAAGGCAAAGGAGTACTCTTTGCACTAACCAATTGGCAATAGGGGAAAAAACACTTTTTGCATTAATAACCATGGCCCTTTAGCCACCAAGCACTATAAATTGATGGTCCTTACCTATACAAAGCCCTATACTCTTTATTGCTTCACCAACTGGTTACATACTCTTCATAAATGTATCTTACTATCATACAAAAAAAAGTTATTATTATGGTGAAAAACATTATTAACACCATGATCACCCCTAATCCCAATTGCTTTTCCACCTAGTGGCTTAAAGCCTATAGGGAGAATGGCCCCTCAAGAACATCCCCCTTGAAATGATGCAAATAAAGTTTGAAATGACATGATGTTAGTGACTATGAACACATCATTCAAATCAAACAAATCTATAAGAAAAATTAAGGGAATTGAGTCAATTCATTGCAATAAACAATATCAACAATAAAATGGCACATACCTCTTGTAGTAGTAGCTATAACAAAGAGCTCAAAAGAAGCCTTTATGCCTATTCCCACTTATAAGTCAACTGAACCTCCCTTCTATCACCTATGCCTTCTTCTAAATTGAATGATAGAATGGCTAACCCCCTAAGTCCTTTTAAGTTAGATAAGCTTATGTTCCAACTTGTTTGTAAATTCAACAACATCATATGGCTTTAAAAAGTACATTAGTCTGATTAATTAGTAGTCTATTTAGCTACTTTTGTCACAACATTAATAAAACTCTGTTGGGACCTATTATGTAGCACTTTAAGGCACTTGACTAACCATGACAAATTCTCTTGTAGCTTGCTTTCATCCTAGTCCTCCAATATTGGGATCTTTATCATGCAACTAGAGGATTATAATCCATAAGATACTAATTAGAACTGTATAAGTGAACAAGAACTTATGTTTTAAACCATAGTAAGAAGGCATCTTTTCATCCATCTCCTTCAGAATCTCTTTAAAATAATTAAATTAATTAAGCCGAAACATCCCTAACTTTGATAATGACAATTGTTTGATTATATACACTTGAGCCAATATGAGACCTTTTAGTAAGAAAAGGTTATACTGCCTTTAAATACCTAAAAGCCTAGTCAATTATTGTGGAAAGAAAATTTCTTAAATCAAATAGTGCATAAGCAACCACAAGCTAAAGATAGCTCTCTTAGAGTAAGGGCATAACTAGTTTGTAACAATCTAGAATACAAATGTGCACCTAAATTCACCATGAAAATAATCTCACTTAACTCAAGAAGAGGCCCTTTATAATAACGATGTGGGTGAAGGTGTTAAAGCACAAGAGGTAAGTGCACATAATATGTTAAGGGACCAAAGGAAGATGCCCTTATAAAAAACTCTTTAAAAGCTAAGTGACAACCATAAGATGAAAAGGTCATTAAAAAAATTGATTTATGGTAGGAACTAAAAAGCACACTTAAACCGTTAACCATTTTTATCATAATATAACCACAAGGGAGAAAGGCTACACTCTAGTAATTAAAGGTGTGATGAAATGAAATGAGGTGAAAAGCATTAAAGAATGCCTCTTATGGCTAGCACATGATAGGTATAACGCAACATGTAAAAAAGTAACTAGCAAAAAGAACTAAATATATAGTTTGATGAAAACACATTTAGCCTATTTTACTAAAGGTATTAAATATTACATGGTGACTCATTTTGAATTGCAAAAGTGTCTAAAAAACCCATATGGTT
>CM034045.1:6533914-6652460 GCA_019804595.1 Bruguiera parviflora | reverse complement strand
TTGTTTGCCAATCATAAAAGTCCAACCAAATATCATTCATACTAAGTAGAAGTAGCTTTACATGATTGAGTAACATCATGAAGTATGCAATATATATAAATAATTGATGAGACTAAAGGTGCATGGAGGAAACATCTCTGTAAAACTACACAAAAATATTTTATGCATTGACAGTTTGGCAAGCAATAATGGATATCGGTTGATATTACTAGCATATTTTAATCCCAATAAGGACCACCGACTAAGATTAGCTTTCTCCAAACAAGGAGCCTTCCACCATCCATCAGCAAAAGAAAATTCCCTTGTTATTGTAAGTTTCTTCAATCATATATTGCTTTTTTTGTAAGTTTGCAACCCAAAAGGTTTAGTGTGACCTCAAAGCAGAAAACCTGATGCTGCAATGCCCTTTGCAATAAGAAATTGCATTTGAAAGTTTATTTATGTCATTATAAGACTGGCATAAAACCAAATAGCTGGGCCTTCTTAAAGCCAAAAAGCACTCCATCTAGTGTTTAAGGTAATGTTCACTGAAGAAATTTAAAAAAATCATTCTTGGGATTTGAAAATTCCTCGTCTGAAGAATAATAAGGCACAACAAGACTGCCTGTGGAACATAACCCTAGGACTTGGAAGCTGAAAGATGCAATTTTAATACTCTTCTCTTGACAAAAAATATTACAAAAGATTACGTACAGCATGCAGCATAAAATAATCACAACAGAGTTGACAAGAAGAAAGAAGTTTCCCTGTGTCCCATAGACCTTTTCATTCCTCAGGAAAGTTGCCAGTGCAAGTTAAAAGAGTAAAGCCCTATCTAGGTGCAATGCAACGATCCTTACAGGAAACCCTTCAAGAAACACCCAGATGGGCACTGAACAGGACCAGCAAGGATACAATAGAGAAAGACACTGGACTCAATAATGCCCTTCAAGGCTTACCCTTTGTATTGTCCCCCGTAGTGAAGCCAACTCCAACTCATCAAGTGGCAAGTTCCGTACCTACAGTCAGCTCATACAAAAAAAGAAAAGTAAGTGACCTACATTAGAGACAGGAAAACAATTATATACAAGACTTAAAGATACCTCCAAGCTGGCAGAATGCTGGGGCCGGAAACAAACATTAGCTCTTAGTTGCCCCTTCTGAAGGGAAAAAGACAACAATTTTCCATTTTGTGTGTTGTCTTCAGAGCCCAGCTGTAATGGACCCACAACCTCTGCCGCAAGAATTTCATCAAGCCTACCCACAGTGTCCAGCTGCATTAGCCAAAAAGAGCTGAAATTCAGAACCAAATTGCTAAATAAAACAATGGAGACAGGTATTTTTCTCTGGAATGATACAATACTTTATTGTCACAGGGTGAAGTGGATGATACAGCTATGGACGTTAATTTCCCTGGAAATCTTGCCTTTGATAAGATTATGCATCAACATTCTTCAGCTAATGCCACTAAAATTGGGAGACCTAACTGGAGAAACAAAGCTTTCGGGATCCTTTCTAAAACCATGGGCTTTCATTGCTTACTATTGCTATTTATTTTTCTGTTGTTGTGTGTGTCTTTTCATTGTTTAATGGATCCTTCATTTTAGACACAGGAGGTTTGACATCAAATGGATTGCACCAAAAGCTGAAGGTTCATTTAGTGATGCTCAAGGAAATATCATTCTCCTGCACGATTATATCACTGTTTATGCATCGTCAGTTGGTTTTGATTTATATACAAATTCAGAACCAAATTCTTAAATACAACAACGGAGACAAGTATTGCAAGAGAATGTGGAAGGCCGCCTCTCTATTTTGCTGGGCTAGCCAAGTAAACATTACATATATTAAAAATTCAAAATCAGACCATCCCAGTTGAAAAAAAAAAAAAAAAAAATTGCAGTTCATATCACCATAAAGCAACTTTGTATACCATATTGCCAAAGCATCAATTCAGTTTTTCCAAATTGCCTGTGGCAAGTAATGTAGCTTGGTATATTTGGAAAAGAAAAAACAAAAAGAAAACACACAAAGGACTGGAAAAAGCTAAAGTATTACCTTGATACGGCCATGTGAAATGCTCAATTGTCCAACCAACTGAGGTGCCAGTATCAATTGATTCAATCTGAGGCCCGACACAGAAACCTCACCAATAAGACTTTCTGTATTTGATTCTGCCTGCAACAGTGGCCCATCTGCCCCAGAAACAAGATCTTGCTGACTAGCAATACAATGAGGCCTCACAACTTTTCCCTGGAATTTAATTTTTCCAGTTGCCTTCAAGTGTGCAGGTCTGGGTGAATCAAATGGATAAGAAGAAACTAAGCTGAAAAACTCAAAACCGCGCATGCGTAGATCCAAGTCAACTCCTTCAAAAATAAATGGCATCATGTTCTTCCCATCAAAATTTTTTCTGTCTAGCCAGCATTCATCAGGATAAGATGTTTCAACTTTTGTATATAAATCAAAACCAACAGACGATGCATTAACAGTGATATAATCATGAAGGAGAATGATATCTCCTCGAGCATCACTAAATGAACCTTCAGCTTTTGGTGCAATCCATTTGATGTCAAACCTCCTGTGTCCAAAATGAAGGATCCATTAAACAATGAAAGGACATACACACAATGACAGAAAAATAAACAGCAATGGTAAGCAATGAAAGCCTACGGTTTTAGAAGGGATCCTGAAAGCTTTGTTTCTCCAGTTAGGTCCCCCAATTTTAGTGGCATCAGCTGAAGATAACTAGGAATATATCTATGCATAATCTTATCAAAGGCAAGATTTCCTGAGAAATTAATGTCCATTGCTGTATCATCCACTTCACCCTGTGACAAATAAAGTATTCTACATGAATACAGGGAATAAAGTATTAGAAACAAACTGCTCAGTCAATTACGCATAAAAAAATGTGGGAGACCACTACTTATTTCATTTCCATCTCAACTGGCTGATAACACAGCCTACCATAAGGAAGCCATTAAAGATATCGACCAAGCAAATCACAGAAAGAAAGGTCCAAAAGCCCCAAAATCTATGTCAACAGTAGGATCATAATGAATCGAGTTCAATTCCCTAGAATAGAATGAAACTGGCAATTCTGAAGACTAACAAGACCAACACAACAATATGTGTTGTGTTATAACAGAAAAGTCATAAATTAAGATTCTAGAACAAACATTCTATTCACCAAACAGCACAAGATCATCCTAGGTCAATCTCTGTGTGTGGGTGATGGAGCAGTTTACCTCTGGACAAATCCATGCATTCCCTGCCCCTCGAATTTCGCCACCGTCCACAAGGCTAGCTCTAATCCCATACAAGTCTGCAATCTATCACAGAAAGAATAGAGTTTTTACAAAACTCAACAGTTATCAGAAGAAAAGTTGAAGCTTTAATTAAAACTATCGAAAACAAACTTACACAATTATCAGTGTTATATGTGAAATTGGCTGATACATATGAAAGTGGAACACGGTCAAAAGCTGCCACAGCACCAGCCTCTTTGCTTTTCAACATTGTTTCATAAGCAGCAGATGCAGGGACATCTGAAACTGAAGAGGATATCTTCCTTGAAACCATTCCACTTCCCAGAAATATTGGAGCATCCAGGGGTCCTTGACAGTTAAATACAGCAGTTACAGAACCAGCCAACTGCAGCCGGTAAAGGAAAATGAAAACAAATTCACTCTTCTTTGTTCATGAAAAGGCTACAAGCATGTAGCCAATTGGGTAACAATATCAGACAGGAGACAACAAAACAAAAAAAAAAAAAAAAAAAAGTTCAGCTACCTCCAAATACACTTACAGGGAATAGTAAAGGTCTCATCTTAAAAGTTTTCATCAGGGCATTTATTTCAACAGAGGGAACCTGAATGAATTAATAAGGCAAATATTAGTAATTGGACAAAATGTCACCAAATGGCAATCAGAATTTCACCTTGAGGAAATATCAATAGCAAAAATCTTCTAATTTTATATGTATTTCAAACCCTCAACACAATGGAATGACATTGAAATCCAAAGTCACAATCTTTGATCCACAATTAGGGCAACCATGCATTATATCATACCTGACACATTAAATGGAACTCTCCTTCCTCAGGGTGGATGCCAAAATCTCCAGAAGTTTCTAAAGGAACATCACCAAACCAGCCACGTGCATTGTGTAGGAAAATTCGTTGACCACGAAAAACTAAATTTGCTGACACATCCTGGAAGAAAATGCATGAAAAATCCACATTATATTTCCAAACTACTGACACTAACCTGCTTCTAATATGAAAAACAAAGATCACAAAGAAACTGTAATTGTTTTGGTTTTCACAGCTAACATTCAGAGCATTACATAATGATAATTAGATGATTAGGTACAAAGTTTTTTGACATGCTGAAATGGCAATTTGAAACAAGAATATTGGCAGGCTTAAAAAATGAAAAAGGAAAATTGGAATGTTGTGTGCTATTAAAAAATGGTGTAAATAACATATACAATTTACCCAGCAATATCTGTATCCAATTCCCAGCAGAAAATACCTCAACAGGAAGGCAAGGAGATTAAAATTTTGAAAACAGACGAGACAAGGACATACAGAGAACAATGATGGAGCATCAAGTATTTGGAAGGCTAGTCCTTTAACATCAAGCTGCCCATGAAGATTAGGAAATGTCTCCTCCTTTGACATGCAAATATGAACCTGCAAGTGGAGAAGGTGTATGCAGCTCAGAAAACATTAAGAACATGTTGGAACATGCAAAACCACACAAAAGTTACAGGAGGGTAAAATACACGTGAATAGGAAAAAATGTCTCAGGGGATGACATATCTTTTTCCCCCTTGTCAATGTGGGGAAAAATACAATGCCAATATATTGGAGCAGCACTCACAACTTAAGGAATATAATCTCCAATTCTCTATGGACACAATCAAACTCTGCAACACCAATTCATCTGTTTCTAATGAAATGTTTTAGTCCTACCAAGATATTGAGCTATAGACCATAAAACTTTAAAAATCATCTATGGAAACATGCTGCAAAAAAAATAAATAAATAAATCTGGACTCCATCCACAATTGCACATATACAGTGACTGGGTATACATATTTGACCATAAAAACTAACAAAACTGGCAGCATATGAGGAACTAAATGCTGTTGATGAACTTTTAGAATAAAGAGACATGCTTGATAACTTAATGCACTAGATTTTAAACATAAGTCTAGCTAACAAATGTGGATTAGCTCTCTTAAGTCTTGCCATACTAGATCCTAACATCTCATATGACTTTCTTGATAACTTAACATATACAGAAGCCAACAAATACACTTACAGCATGCTTTATAAAAGCCAACAAATAAAATATATATATATATATATAAATATCAAAGAAATGTCATGCAAAATGAACCAAAAATTTCCATAGGTACTAAAGGCGGGATTGAAAAACCTAATCTAGAATCTAGAATATTAGAAAGGCAAAACAAGCATATCAGATTCCTCCCATGAATCTGAAGTCAAGTTGCATCGATCTCTTTGTGAAGATTGATACAAAAGTCTGAGACAAAAAGAAGTTAGGAAAGCACCTCACCAGTGGCTCTCCCTTTAGACCACCTGATTGGAATTTCTACGATCCTTTCAAAAAGCTGTCAAGAATGACACAGGAAAAATTCACAAGTGAAATCTACAATATCCAAGCTGGAGTTAAAAATGTTTTACAAGTCTTATCCTTACATATACATTCAATGTATACCTTACCGGAGCAAAAAGGTTAACAATTTTTAAATTGGCATGCCAATTCTGTTCCAAAATGTCAACAAACACATCTGCAGTCAAGCAGCCACCATCTTCAGAGATTGCATCACATCTCCACATTTTGCAGTTGCCACTCAACTGAACATGCAGACAGCCATAGTGATTTTGGAACTTCACATGACCATCAGCATTCTCCATTTCCCTGGGCACAGTGCAGTAAAACCATAAATTCCAGAAATGATGCAAAATGTGCTCAAAAACTACTTTACTACCAACAAAAAATGTACGCGTTAAAACAAAACAAATCCTGATTACAAGACCAATATATCACATTGCAGTAGAAGAAATGTCAGCAGTTACCAGTTAAATTTACTCAAAGAATCTACAGCGTGTCAAATTTATGATGGTTACACAAATGGTAAACCCTCAATGCCAAATAAGTGCTAACAAAGTGAAATTATAAGATTGAGTCCTGGCATAACAAGCATTGGAAATGCTTATGCATGGAGAAAATGCAACAAAATGGTCCACAAAGCTGAAACTATCTTATATTATAAATCAATTGTTCACAAACTAAGGAACTTAGAAGACAGAAATAAAGCCAACTAATTACAGGTCCAATTGATTTCTTTATAGCTTTCACTTATAGATCAGTGTGATATTCACCAATACTCTTTTTAAGTTTATGTAAAGTTGTAAAGTTCTTTATCATCTTTGACTCTACAATATGGCATATCTATCAAATTATTGAATCAGAAGACCACTACAGCATACAGTTCCATGCTGGAGAGATAAGACGGATAGATAGCACAAAGATGAAAAATGCAAATACTCGTGGCTAACAAATGGAACTTGCCATCACAAAGCTAATGTTGTAGAAAATCAGATAGAGCTCTCACCTTGGCTCCTTGTCACCATATGCAAGCAGCATCAGGGTTCCACCTTTGAAATGAACAGAATCAAGAGAAATGGGAAGCATCTTCTCAATTCCACCAGTCTGTACTACATCTATCCTGTCAACAAGTTCTGCAGCTATATCTTCAACTTTTGGCCCCATGCCAGAGTTCAGCTTTTTTATTGAATCAGTAAAGAGATAGGAGAACATCTTCCTAAAATTTCTTGAAAAAGAAGGTAGACAAGATTTCAAGGTCGGGGACCACCTCCAAAATGGATGATGTTTTCCAGGCCCAAGGTAAAGCTTTTCAATGGTAGAGTCTCCAGATGCACAACCATGTTGAATCTCAGATGTACCTGTATCCATTTGCGTGTGTACAACATCAACTTCCAAATCCTCTTTAATTGCATCACCAGTTTTACTATCTCCACTGAAATTCCTTACCGATGGCAAAGTTACACTGAATCTTCCAACTTTGTTCAATCTAAATAAAGTCATGAGGAACGGGTCACGGAAAAAACTAAAACTGTCTGCAAGACAATAAGCATTTTTGCTGGCTGTAGGAGGGTTTCCTGTATCCTTCAAGTATCTCCCATAGAAATCATTAGCTGCTAAATGTTCTTCATCAGTGCTCAAACCAACAGTTTCGCCTACATCTGTATCACCGTTGATTTGCGCCAAAAGGCCATGAAAAGTCATAACATCACAGCCATCAGGTGGCGGAGAAGGCTCCTTAAACTTCCCATTGGATAAAACCTGAAAATATAAAACTGCTGCTGCTGCACTACGCTCAAGAATTCGTGTCTTGGCATCAACAACACCAGCTGCTGGGATATCATTGTCATTAGTCTTCTTCTTAACTTTGTGCTTTCTGGATCCTTTAATGGCTCTAGACCAGAACTTAAGACCCGAACCAGGAAATTTTATGCCAAAAGACTTCTCCAAATCAGCATGTTTTGTCTCATAATCAAGACCATTGTCTGTGCTGTGACGATCCCCACAGCGCACCTTCTCATCCATGCACAAGAAGGAGTCAAAGTTTGTTATAGTCATTGAATGAGTCGCAACCTCCTTGGAATCATCATTTTCAGCATTGCCAGAACATCTTTCAGGACAAATGTAACCCTTCTCTGCAGCTTCCTTAGCATCATCATCTCTTTCTCTGGCAGAGCGAGCAAATAATTCCTCCCTGGCAAACCTTCTTGTTTTTGATCGATAATCAATCCCTTCTTCCGCAGACAAGTGCCTTTGCAGACTACCTTCAGAGGATGGTATCCCTAACCAAGTATAGTCCTTCTTTTGTGCAACCACAACAGTCGGATGTGACAAAACTGCATCGAGTACAATCTTCCCTGTTCTCAAACTTGCAAAAGGATGAAGCCGAAGTTTCATAGATGGAACCTCACCACAAGAAAATTCTTCTTGATGAGGCCCAATTGAGCAAGACTCCAAAGTAATGCTGAAAGGTGAAACCCTACGAACCTTACCAATAGTGACCTCTCGCTGGATATAATCACTGACCACTGAACAAACAGAGGGTAAAAGCTTAGCTTCAATGTAACCCTTGGCTTTTGTCTGACCATACCACACCAACAAGCACACCCCAGAAATTACAGCCACAAAAACAGAACATCTCACCAGCAGCAACCCCTCTTTCCACAGAGGAATCAAAGACCTCACAAAGTCTTTGCTTCGTGCAAATGGCTCTTTCATACACTCCACATTCAACCTATCACTGGATCCTATGGCATTCCTCAATAACTCTATATTTTTACCAAAAGAATGCGAAAACCTGATTGCTTGGGTAACCCAATCATTCCGCTTTTTTGCAAACGTAAATTTCCGAGTACGCCTCCTTGACATCTGCCCTCTACCCAGATATAAACAATCGGCATGATTTGGACAGTTCAAAGGGCCATGGAGCGGAGTCCCAAGGAATGGGCAGTGGAGTTTTAAGCTCATTATCGTCCCTTACACGCCTTCTTCAGAAAATTGCAATTCACCATTCTCGCGCCGTGGGACCAAGAAACTTCTCTTAGTCCCCTAGCAGTTCACAATTTTACCTTGTGCCCCAAAGCATCTCAACCCTAAAAACAGACCAAACCATTTTTAACCAGACAAACATCAGTACACACATACTCCGGATTAAGATATTCGAAATTTTAGGGCTCAATTTCCACCAGAGGAAAAACAAAGCGGAGGTGGAGACAGAAGCATTCAAGCAATTATCCGAAGCAGACTACAGTTCCCTCAAATCAAATGCAAAGAATAACTTTACTAATTATATATTTATGCTATTCCCCTTCGAGGCGAAACAAAAGGGGTCGAACTCGAAAGATGCAAAATTAAATAAATAATTATTATTATAAAAATAAGCCAAAAAAGAAGAAAAAAAAACGCAATAAAAATACCGAACAGGATTATTCCAAAGCAAACGCATACGGACGAACATACAGATATATATATATATATATATATCGCCTGGAACCAGTAAGTATGGAATGGCGATTGGGCGCCGAGTATGAGATTATGTTGCCGCTTCTACTTTCTGCTCTATTCGATGTCCCTTAGAGACGTGAAGTGAGAAAAAAGGAGATGAGGGACGAACGATTGCTTGCTTGCGTGCTTGATGGGCTTAGCTTCCAATTTCTGGATGGTGGCGTCGTTTTGTTGTGTCTCAATTCAAGCAGCGGCTGGAAACCAGTGCATGCAGGCTGGGCGGTAGATTTCAGGTTCATTGACCAAAATGCCACCTTCAAATATGAAATCCCAAGAAATATATAAACACAATGCTTTTCTTTTCCTTTCCCCTCTCGATTTTCTATCCTCAATTCTCCCGAAAATTAAGAATAGGCGGTTTCAATTTAAGTTTTGGGCCCAATACGCGAAGGTTCAGCAACTTTTTCACTTAAACCTGCGGAGTTTCACGGACTAATACATCGTGCTATTAGTAAATTACCATCTTGGCTAATGTTTGGATATATATCTTTTTTTTTTTTTTTTGGTTGGAATTTATCTACCTTTTAACAATTTAAATATAACATTTCATGGCTTTAGATATTAAAATAGACACGTTGATGCTTTTATTGCATAATAAAGTAGCTAACAACACCTTTTTAAAATATGATATTATATTATTTTTATTCCTTTATAAAAAAAATATTTGAGAAAGTTGGAGACTTTTCAATTGTGATTTTTAGGGGTCGATTCTTGATTTCTAAAATGCTATACGTGATTCTAAATTTTAATGAAGGCAGTAACTGGAAAGTTGGACAGGTGCAAAAATTTCTTAAACCATAATTAAGCTACCTTTGTTTTTTTTTTTTGTTTTGTTTTATTCATTTCGACCTTAAACTTTCAAAATTACGATGAATCACCTTAATTTTCAATGCCATGCCAAGTACCAATCTTGGAGCACATGCATCTTTTATGTTTTTTTTTTTTTTTAACTACCTTGATTTTCTTCGGAGGGCTTGATGCCCAATTCAACGAGAAAGACAACTAAATATTAAATTTATAATTAAATATTAAAAAAATGTAATGTGATTTAACAGAAAACACTTCATCCACTTAACTAAAACTCTAATTTTTCATTTGTTCATTAGTTTAGTCCTAAGTTAGTACAATTTATATACATATAAGTATTATACTAATGGAGAGAAAGTTTTAACTCTCTTTTACTTAATTGTAGAGGTTTTTTTTTTATTTGTTTAAATAAGCTGACAAAATCATTAAATTTATGAAAAATTATTTTAAAAAATAAATAAATAAAAATTTGATAATACCAAAAAACCAAATAATAGCTATCATCTCCTACTTTATAAATGTTGTTTGTTATATGATTAAAACTAATGAATGTGAGCTTATGGATTGAGCTTAATGGTAGCATTGGTCCAAAAAATGTATATAAAGTGTCTACTATATTTGCTTAGTTTCTTTTAAACAAAACATTTGTTTAGATATATATATTTTTAGACCAATTTTGTATAAACTAAAAGGCACATCATATTAGTTTAAAAAAGATGACAATGTTTATATGATGCTTTATAAAAAACCTACATAAACCATTCCTTGACTCTTTACATTTTAAATTATTTGAGTTTTTTTTTTTTGTTCACTATTATTGAGAGCAATTTATTTTGATGACCTTTGAAATTAATAGAACAATGGCCTTAGGGTTAGGAAACAAGGAAAACAAAATATTACTTTTCTAATTAGGAAATGTTTTAATTCTTTAAGAATTTGCAATGAAAATTATCAACACTCATTCAATTTCAAATTAGATATTTAACTAGATCTTATATGATTAGTAAGATGTGATGGAATTCTTTGCTACTAGGTTATTATGGGTAATGCTAATGCCATAATTATTAGTTTAGCTATATTTAGGGTTAAGAATTATGCTTAAGGTATGGACAAACTGAGCATTTATCAATCTTTTATGATTAATAGGTTTATGTCATTTATAACAATAATTTAATTTTTTGGCATGCTTTCTCACTACAATAATAGGAATCAAAACTAACAAGAAGCCTATGGCAATTGTAGTGTGATTTATGGCTAGCAAAAAGCTATAATTGATTAAAACATGTTATATAGCTACCCATTATTCTCATGTATTTCACTTAATCGCCCTTAAAAAATAGTAGTTATAATTAGGTTTACAATTTAAGCATCATAAAGCATGCTTAATTTTTTTTTTCCCTTTTTATGGATAAGGTTATAAGAAATAAGTTTTGACAAAAGTTAATGGATACAACTATGGCTTCTTCTCACTCTTATCCTTATTTATATTTTTTTTGTTGTTATAAAATTACAAAAAAAAAAAACTTTAAGTTAAAGGACTCATGATTAAGTGTTTATTCATTATTTAAGCAAGCTATTCTCTTATACTTTACTAGAAATGAAGATTATAAAACTTTAAGTCTAAAACTTGGTCATTATTAGAGTTTATCTAAGTATCTAATTGAATATGTTAACATTTAGAAGTAAATATCCTTAACTCGCTAAACATGTGGGGCTAAAGGCTTGTTACATTTTTATGACATAATGTATAACTTATTTATTCCATTTTTGTACTAAAGGTGATAATACGAAGAACACAAGTTTATACAATTTCAAAATTTAAAGCAAGTTACCATATTATTACTAAGCATATAAGATTATGAAATATTTAAGTCTTTGGTTCTTTAATCAAATGATATTATCTAGATAATTATTATATGCCAAAGTATATTTCTATTAATAATGTGTATGAAGAAGGATAATGTATTAAAGTAGGTGAATAATAAATATGTTAGACTATTAATGTTCCTTTCGATGGTGAGAGTCATTATTGCTACCTTAAAATATGTGAAAGTCATTATTAATATGTGAGACCATTAATGATCTTTGTATGTGTAGGAAAGCCATTATTATTATCTTAGAGGGTGTATTTCATTACTATTGCTAACTCTTGGTTAAATCATTACATAAAGAGACATATAACTATAGTTTGGATATGCAAAGAACTTGAGACAAAGTGTGAGAAGCTTAAGGTGTGATTTAAGTATGTTACTGGGTTTGTGTGAATGGTGTGCAAGGATTTTAGGCTTGATTTTGTTAAATACGAGTACATTCTTTGTATAATGATAAGGTCAATCCCTAATTAAATGGACTTATAGCTCTTGCTGGATAGAAAAAAGCTACGAGGTGCTAGGTTAGTGCCTATCATAAGTACTTTAATACCAAAGTTAGTAAAGGTTAATCCCCAATTAAATGAACTTGATGGCTCTTTCAAGCCTTATATGCTTGAAAATAAGGCTGTAGCTTGTAAGTTAAGGTCATTAATACAAGTATTATTTTATTTGTATCAAGACATTTTAACTTAACGCATAGAGAATCCAATTGATGTAATAAACATACTTTTAAATTGACTTTTCCTCTTGAACTAAAGTTATGTTAATTGCCATGTAGCTTACACCTAAATACAAAACAATTCCTCTTATGGGACCAACTTACTAAGGAGTGGAGTGGGCTCAAGTATGTTTTCAAGTTGCTAAAGGCCTTTTTATAATCTTCTCCTTAAACAAAGCATAAACCTTTATTCAAAACTTGGAATAACAACACTTGCTTATCACTTGATTTAGATATAAACTTGTTAAGATGAGACAACATATCTATTAGTTTTTAAACATCTTTGTTGTTTTGAGGTGAAGGCAAATTAAAAATGGCTTGGATTTTTTTTTATTGACTTCAATTTCCAATTAGAGATAATGAAGCTTAAAAACTTTCCTGATTGAACACTAAAAGGGCATTTGGTTGGATTTAGCTTTATGTTATACTTTTTTAAAATGTTGAATGTTTCTTGTAAGTCTTCAGCATGATTGGAGGTAGTCTTACTTTTAACCCAACATATTCTCATATACTTCTACATTATATCTGATCTATGACTTAAACATCTTCTTTACTAAATGTTAGTAAGTGACACTTATGTTCTTTAGTTTAAACAATATTATATGATAGCAGTGAGTTCTAACTTACATGATGAGAGAAGTTTTTCCCTGATTGGGTTCATACATGAAAACTTAATTGTATTATGAGAATGCATCCATAAAGGTTAATAGTTTATATCTTAAAATGTCATCCACAAGTTAGTTGATATGGGACAAAAAGAACTATCTTTGAGATACACCTTATTTAGATTAATGAAATCAATACGTACGTGCCACTTATTGATGTGATTTTTTTTTTTTGACCATTACTTTATTAGTTAACTAATTGGGGTAATTGACTTCTTTGATGAAACTCATTTGCAATAACTTGTTCACTTCTTCTTGTATGCTTTTTATATTTGAGGAATGAAGTAGCACTTTTTTTGCGCTATTAGCTTATAAGATAAATCAATAATGAGTTTATGAGTCATGACTACTAGATTTATCTTTGGCATGTTTGCTAGGATCTAAGCAAAAATCGAGATATTATTTTTAAGAAAATTGATAATAACATCTTTTACTTGTTTAATAAGTTATTCCTTGATCTAAATTGTCTTAGTCTTATCATCTAGGTGAAAAAGGATTTAGACTAGACTTTCAGTTAGAATTCTATATTTCTTGTCTTCTACTCTAAGATATAGATTGATTATATTAATAATAGGTTAGTTTTCTTTTGCTTCCACCCATGCAATTTGAAATTCATGAGCTTACTTTTGATCTTCTTTAACTTCCTTTACTCTTGTTAAAGTGGTAAATTTCATCTTTAAGTACTTAATATATAAAATAATATTAAAAGCTCTCAAAAAAGGGCACTCTAAAATTATATTATAAAAATCTAAGGTGTTGATTGCCATAAACTCTAGCATGGTTTTTGCTAAATGTTAAGAATTTCTTGTTGTAAAGGGGATTTCAATTGAGCTTATAAAAATGATGGACTTACCCAAAAACCCACAAAAAGAGAATGTTATTGGTTTAAGCATTTTTTAAGTGAACCTTATTTTAGTAAAGGCTTTAAGGTACAAGATGTCCACTAAATTCCTTGAATCTACCAAGATGTATTGTACTTTAAACTCATCAAATGTAACCTTGATGAACAAATGGTCATCGTGAGGATATTCCATTCTTTGAAGGTATTCTTTGTGAAGATGATTGAGGAGTTTTCAACCCCACAAAGTCATTTTACTTGAAGATTTAAGATTTTTCTTACTTACAACTTATGAATTGTTGTACTTATCCTTATAAAAGGACCTCTTATTAACACATTGGTCACCCTTTTGCTGAGTTATGCTAAAAGTGAGTTGCTTTGAGTTAGTTGTTTATTTAATGATTAGGTTCTCTCTTAACTTTTGTTATCGTGCCTAACAGCTTTTTCTTGACTACTGCTTGAATTATTTATTTATTTATTTTTAAGATATAGTTATACAACATTTCATGCCTAATCAATTCTTGATCTCATTTTTTAGCTATTTAAACTCATCTGCAGTGTGACCATAATCATTATGAAACTAATAGTATTTGAAGGGATCTTATTTTGGTAAGGACAATTTAAACAATATTGGCCACTTGACTAGGCATTTGTTCTTGATTTTCGTAAGAATGTTGGCTTTTGAAGTGATCAGTAGGGTACAATGATCTTATATCTCAGTTAGGGCTACTATTTCTCCATTTGCATATGTTACGAGACAAGGTTATGTTGCACCTTTTGTCCTTTAATTGTTTATAGGTGGATTCTTTGGTTAGCTCTTGATGCTTTCATGTAACCGTTAGTCTTTTGGATACCTTTTGAAATTGAATGCATCATCTAATAAGAGGAAGCATTTGTCTCTCTACATAACCTCTTTAAGATTTATAAGTGGCTTTTTCAGCAAAGAGTAAGTAAATAAGGTTTGTTGTAAACCAACTATAAAGGTGGACAATGTGAATTTATTTTCAAGTCCTCCCACATTAAGGATTATTATGTTAAAACAAGTTATATAGTCCTATAGTCATTTATCCCTTTTAGTTAAAACCCAATTAGGGAGATTGTGGGCTTTTAAAGGTCTTTCTTATAATAAATTGAATTACAAATTGTTTGCTAAGCTACTCTGAACTAAAGATAAAATAAAAGTGGATGTATGTATATGAACTCTAAGTTAGCCCTTTCAAAGTGGTTGTAAAACCTTTGCATAATGTAACCTTATATGCATCGTGAAGAGACATCATTGCAGAAGACTTATTCCAATGGTTTATAGGATTAGTAGTTCCATCATAAAAGTCTAAACTAGGCATCTTAAACTTTTTTTTCTTTTTGTGGATAATGCTTGTGTTTCCTTATATAAGGGTATTAAAAGCATTCATAAGCAATAAAGAGTTACTTATTTTTTGCTTTATAGTAAGGCCACTTTATGTATAGGGGTTTTTAATTGCTTAGCTATTTCTCCCTCTTTTTATATTGCTTGCTAGATTTCAATTAAAGGTGACTTTCATATTTATGCCGTTAGAGAGGGACTTGTTGGCTTGCTTATGCCAAAAGTTGTTGGGGATTGCTATCAAGGCTTTTAATAAAGGGAAAAGGAAAGTCTTTAGTAGCCTTGAATTCATTTAGAGGAGACTTATGTTATGCCTCTAGTCTAGCTAATTAGGTTGTTCTTTGTGTTATGTTCGCCATTAATAACCTAACTATATTATTCTTCTTATGTGTTGGTGAAAAGAGTTATCAACTGTCATCTTCTTTTAGGTGAGAGTGTTGGTTCTAATACAAGGTTATGATAATGGTGTAAAATGGGTCTTGCACAACATGAAAATGCCCCACAAAGGTTATAACTTAATTGTTTGTTACTAGACTAAAGGTCATGGATGGGGACTATTATTAAGGTAGGACAAGAGGAGCCCTCAACCATAATCATAATAAGAGGAGCTTACAAGAGTCATATGTAAAGGAAAAATGAAGAATAAGAGAGCATTTAGGTAAAAGGAGAACACATAATGTGTCATTCCCATAGACAGTGTCAAATGATAAGGCTAATCTTCGATTGGATACACTTGATAGCTACTACAAAACAAAAAAAGGCTATAAAGTACTAGGCTAATGACTCAAATTTAATACTCTGATGACTAAGTCAATAAAAGGCTTTTAGAAAAGATAAGAAAGTAGCTTAGAGAGTAAGTAAAAAGGAAAAAGGGATTACTTGAGCTCTTAAGGGTTGGGGGTATTTGTAAGTTTTTTCCAAAATTCTGATTTGTTTAAGGGAATGAAGTGTATTTAAGAGGAATGTGCTTAAGGTATTATATATAGGTTGTAAATTGCTAGCTAACAAAAGTTATAAAATTGGTGGTAGACAACATTTTTATAGGTATACTTGCAAGGATGGTAATTCTTAACTAACAATACCTATCTAGGTATAATTAAAAGAGATGTATTTTATTTAAAATGTAATGAGATTTTGATTTACGTGTTAATACTAAGTGAGATGATTGGTTTTGGACTTAAAAAGAGAGGTTTGAAATTCATCTTAATAGGGTCCTTATCACTCAATTTTTATTTAAACAGTAAAAGCAAGACATAAGTAGGGTGTTGTTAAATTTTGTAAATTTTTAACATACTTTTGTGTACTTATTATCTTATTTATTTTTCATGGTAATTAATATGTAACAAATTTATTATTATTATCTTTTATGAAACATAACAAAGTTATTTGACAAATATAAGATGAATTAATAAAATTTTATGATGATATAATGTCTAACACTAAATGATTATAATTGTAAAATTTATTTTCATATTCGTATTATCATTTTTCTTAAATTAATTGTTCAAAATAAAAATAAATTAATGTTATCACAAGATCTTTTTATGTATTAAATTTAAAAATAAATCTTAAATATTATATTATTCTTAATAATACTTTACAATGTAGTTATAAAAAATGTCTAATCAATACACAATTAAAATTAAAATTAATAGTGAGATAATAAATATATAATTGATAATTATAATATCATATGCCACTCACATATTTATATTTATATAATAATTCTTATTAAACAAGAAACTAATTGTTAAAAAATCAAATATTTTGAAAATAAAATTATTCGGTATAATTTGAAAGAGTCACAGATATTTATAAATATAAAATAAATAATTAAAATTATTAACAATTTTTTTTTTTTACTTATAATTCCTTAGCTTGCGTGCACGCTTTTATTTATGTTTCCTGCTTCTCTGGGACAATGGCACGAAGAACAGCCGTTTTCTTCACGGAAAACGAGCACGAGAGAATAAGTACCCAGAGAGAGAGAGAGAGAGAGAGAGAGAGAGAGAGAGAGACGTTGGGCGCGGAGCTTTCGGTTTATTAAAATGGCGCCCATAACCCGGATGCTCGATGGTATTCTCGAAATTTCAACAAATCTAAGGGGTTGATTACAATACATGCAAAACGGAAAATATAAAGAGACTTTATTATTTTCTTACTTTTATACTCAAAATACTCTTTTTGGTAATGTCCAACCAAGTCTGCCACGTGTCTCTTCAATGTATTTTGCCCGCTGATGCAATTAATCGTCTGAGAGGAAATTTCCGAGTTTTGGTTATTAATTCAATCATCCAAATCAAATCTCCGCCGCGCATCCCGAATCCAACGGTTCACGGTAGCCACTATAGTAAAAACGAACGGCGTACAATTTATTCGGCAATTTGGAAATTAAAGTAGAAGAAATCTATATTTTTTTGTTATTTTCAATCTAAAGCTCCCTTCGTCCCGAGGAACCGCAAGAAACCCTAGTTCTCCCACGTCTTCCACGGTTAAAAAAAAAAAAAAATTTTTTTTTTGAAAAATTAGATAAAATCAAGGACGAAAATCCATAAATCTATTAGGGTTACGATTCGAATTCTTCGATTTAACACTAATCTACGCGTACTCTGCGCCATCTTGACGGTTCTTCCAGAACTTGAAGTCTCTTGGAGTATCCGTCGAGGTAAGAACACTGTTTTTTCTTTCATTATTTTTTGTTTAATTCTGCTAATTAAGAGCTCCAGTAATGCTATCACTCGATGATTGGGTTTGACCACTTGGAAAATTTTATCTATTTTTGGGCGCTTTCCTTTCCTTTTTTTTTTTTTTTGTTTTTTTCATAATAAAAAATCAGCTTGTTGCCTACAGATCTGAAAATGTATGATGCCACGATGGAATGTGAAAGTTACGGTTTTCTGGTTTCTCTTGGCGGGTCGGGTGATTGTTGATGGAACATAGACTATCAAACTCCCATGGAGCGGAAATTACGAAGAAATCGAGATCTTTGGATCTCAAGAGTCTTTACGAAACTATGGGTGCAAAGGATGTTCAAAAGAAAAACTTGAGGAGAAAGGTTGGCCTGAATAATGGTGCTGATGAGAAGAGGCAGGAGAGGAAGAAGAGCAGGAAGGAGTTGTCCGTTAGTAACTTCAAAAGTATTAGTTGGAATGCCAGTAAGAGTTTAGAGGAAGTCTATAATAGAGATGTGAGCTTCATCTCCCGTGATTCGAAGGACACCAACCCTGGTCTGAGTCAGAGGTGGACTGATGGTAATGGGTTTAATTGCAATTCATTTGCTTCAGATAATGGCTTTTTTAAGATTCCCAGACGTAAACGTGGTTTTGTGGGGCGGAGGAAAACCCAAGATGGATCTCAAGCATCAAAGCCAGAGGAGGAGTCTTCTGGTAAAGGTAGCAATGCCAATGATGTTGCTAAGTCTGCCTGTGAAAATACGGGCAAAAGGGTTGACTCTTCAAAGGATAGAGGGGAGGATAATTTTGACAATTCTGAAGAGGATAAAAGCCGCAAATTGAATTCCCAAAGGGATTCGGAGGAAGAATGTGGGCATGTCAGCCATTCAATTGTAGACATGAATGATTTGGCAAAGCCTCGCACTGCAAATCCTGTTGAAAATAATGGTGATTCATCTTTGGGGAAGTCATTAAGGAAAAGAAGTAGGAAAAGAAAGCTTTCAGCATTTGATGGCAGAAGTGTCAGAAAAGAGGCTGAGCCTTCAGATGATACTTCTGTTAAGATGGCTGACTGCTTGCAGGATGCAGATGAGGAGAATCTTGAAGAGAATGCAGCAAGGATGCTCTCTTCACGGTTTGATCCATGCTGTACGGGATATTTGTTGAATGGTAAATCCTCTGCCTTGGCATCTGCAAATGGATTGTCCTTTTTCACATATTCCAGCCAGGAAATTAATTCTCTTGGATCTAACTCTGTCTCTGGGTCAGAATCTGCATCCATTGATATTACTGGTAGAGTATTGCGACCAAGGAAGTGGCACAATGAGAAAGGTAACTCAAGGAAACGGCGCCACTATTATGAAGTTTCCTCGGTGGACTTGGATGCATCTTGGGTGCTGAACCGAAGGATCATGGTCTTTTGGCCTTTGGACAAGATTTGGTATTATGGCCTTGTCAGCAACTACGATACAGAGAGAAAGCTTCATCACATAAAATATGATGATCGGGATGAGGAATGGATTAATCTGCAAAATGAGAGATTTAAACTTTTGCTGCTCCCTAGTGAAGTTCCGGGTAAGCCTCAACGGAGAAGATCTGCAGCAACTGAGAAGTGTTTTGATAGGGAAAAGGGGAAATTAAAGCCTATCAAAGAGAGGAAGAGAGACCTGACAGTAAAGGATGACAGATCTGTGGGCAACTTTATGGACTCAGAGCCTATCATCTCATGGATGAATCACAGAGTTAAATATTCTCTTCTTCATACATTGAAAAAACAGAAAACATCTGGCTTATCCCTGACTGGGCCACCACTGTCTCCTGAAGCTGGAAATAGATGTGAGTGCTGGGATGGAGAGTTCGTGAATGATGATAAAAGAGAATTATTTGGTAATTCTGCTCTGCCGAACAGATCAGCTACTGCTGGAAAGAGTGAAGACTCTGTGATGGACAATTACAAACATAGCAAGCCTACTGTTGTTTATTACAGGAAACGATTTCGCATGACAAGTAATGTGTTCTGTGGTATGCCAGAAGACAATCATGTTTGTCCTAGTGTACCAGTACCTTATACCTCCCTTGTACCTAATAATTTTGTCTCTGGGCCAATGGGAGAGACTAGTATTTCTCTTAGAAGATGGGATCCTGATGAGAAATTGGAAATCTTGGATGCCTGCGGGGGCCTCTGGTTAACTGATGGCAAGGGCCAGTTGAAATTGAATACTCTGTTGGTTGAATCCAGAGGATTTGAGTTCAGCTTCTCGGTGCTTTCTGTCTTGAATTTTTCATTTGGGGCAGACAACACTTGGTTGTTCCGTACTGTGTTACTACTTCAGCATGGTACACTCATGAGCATCTGGCCAAAAGTTAATTTGGAGATGCTATTTGCCGATAATGTTGTTGGTTTGAGGTTTCTATTGTTTGAAGGTTGCTTGCTGCAGGCCTTAGCTCTTATTTTTGTTGTTTTGACAGTATTTCATCACCCTGATGGGCAGCAGAAATATGCTGACTTGCAGTTTCCAGTCACTTCAATTAGGTTGAAAATTACATACATTCAAGGTTTTAAGAAGCAGCTTGTGTTTGTGTTCTACAACTTCTCTGAAGTGGAGAATTCAAAGTGGCTGTATATGGACTATAAGCTCGAAGAGCATTGTTTGCTGGTTAGGCAGTTGCCTCTGTCAAAATGCACCCACAATAATGTTAAATTACTTCAAAATGGAGCTAGTCAGTCAGTCGGCTATTCTATTTTGAGGGATCCCACCTCATTTAAGGTATTTCTTTTAGACATTATGTAATTTTGCTCTAGGAATTTTCTTTCAAATATTTTCAGGTGAAAACAAATTCTTTTTCAGAAATGTTCTCTCCTCTTACCTCTCAAATATACCTAATTTTTATCTATCTATTTGTCTATATGTTCATTGTTTGTTTTATTTTAAGAAAGAAAAAGCTAGAATAATTGATTCTTTTATTTTTTATTTGTTACAGTCTCATTGTTTATGCATTAGTGTTTTTTTTTTTTTTGGGTGATACTAAATAGTTTAAGCATAGTAAGGTGCTTCAGAATTTAATATCGTGTTTTTGCTTTTTCAACTGCTCTGAAATTTATCCTGAAACAGGGCCAACAGTTGATGTCTAGGCAGTGTATCAGCCTCATAGGTGTCTCGAAAGAACCAACTTATGCAGATGGTATTCACTCCTCATCCAAATTTGACAAGAATCACAGAAGTTTTCCTCCATTTGTGCTTTCGTTTGCTGCTGCACCTACTTTCTTTCTGGGTTTGCATTTTAAGCTGCTTATTGAGCATGGTGCAACTCTTATTAGCTTTCTGGATGATGATTCAGCAGAGCATCAGGAATCCTCTAGCAATCTGCTTGGAGATGACTTCGCAAACAATAGTTCTGAAGATATGCTTCATGGTCATAGCAAGGCTTTACTGATGGATGCTATTTCTGCTGGATGCTTATCCAGCATGAAACCAGAGTCACTTCGCCTTGATGTCCATGTTAACAACACTGATGATAGGATGAAGTCATCTTTGAAGCTCTGCATTGGTGATGGAATTGTTGAAACTTTTGTGAGCTCCAAGGATACTGGAAAAGTTGGAAGTGATTCCATTGTCCCATCACAGAATGGCCAATGGCATCATATAGAGTCTGAACAATGTGCCTTGTCACCAGGCCCATCAGTTGAGAGAAGGTTATCTGATACTCAGTTGCATTCTCTTGTGAATGATATCACAGTTGAAACTTCATCAACTCATCAGTCTGATAATCATGTTGACAGCACTTGTCAGTCTACTGAGTCACATTATAGGATGAATGGTGGCATTATACCCAGCCCAAACCCTACTGCCCGTAGAACTGCCTCACACCGAGTCAGAAGTGGTTCCACTTCCCTTGGCTATCACTGGCATGGATGTTCAGATGGAAAGACTGCCTCATTGCAGAATAATTTTGGTAGTGGACCTAAAAAGCCACGGACACATGTCTCTTATGCAATGCCTTTTGGTGGTTTTGATTATAGTTCAAAGAATAAAAGCCATCAACAGAAAGGGTTTCCTCACAAACGAATCAGGACTACAACTGATAAGGGTTCAGCAGACTTATCTAGAGGTTCTGGGCGGAACATGGAGATGTTGTGTTGCAATGCAAATGTGTTGATTATGCTTGGTGACAAAGGGTGGAGGGAATGTGGGGCACAAGTTTTACTAGAGCTTTTTGAACATAATGAGTGGAAGCTTGCTGTAAAATTGTCAGGGACTATGAGGTATTCATATAAGGCACCTCAATTTCTGCAAACTGGGTCAACAAACCGGTATACACATGCAATTATGTGGAAAGGAGGAAAGGATTGGACCTTGGAATTTACTGATAGAAGTCAGTGGGCTCTTTTCAAAGAGATGCATGAAGAATGCTACAATAGGAACATCCGTGCTGCATCAGTTAAAAACATTCCTATTCCTGGGATCCGCTTGATAGAGGAACATGATGATTATGGAGCAGAAATTTCATTTGCCCAATGTTCTTTGATGTACTTTCAACAAATTGAAACAGATGTTGAGATGGCTCTGAATCCATCAAGGGTGCTATATGACATTGATAGTGAAGATGAGCAGTGGATGTCAAAAAATCAAAGTCCTTCAGCAGTTGACAACAGCAGCATGTGGAAGATTTCAGAAGAAATGTTTGTGAAGACAATCGATGTGCTTGAGAAGGCTGCATATTCTCAACAGTGCGACCAGTTTACTAATGACCAACTGGAAGATCTTATGGCTGGAGTTGGACCCATGGAAGCTTTCAAAACCATCCATGAGTATTGGAGGCATAAGAGGCAGAGAAAGGGAATGCCTTTAATCCGTCATTTCCAGGTACTTATGAACTCCATTTTTTTGACTTGTTTTATTGGTTTTGACACGGATGTAATTATTTTATGCTGTTCTACAATGTCTACTAGTTGAAATCTGTGTTGCATCTTTGGTTGCTGTGTTATTATCATAAGTTCATGATAATGACTGGGAATTGGCAATGCATGTCATAATAAAGGCAAGTATGCAAAATCACTATAAAGTACCTCCTGTCCTGCCCAAAAAATGCAAAAGCCAGGGTTCTTTTTTTCCTCTTTCTTCTCCACCTCAAAAAATGCAAAACATAATCCTTGTTCTACTCTGATATTGATTGACACAGGTAGACAGTCATTTGACCTTTAATCTATTATGCCCTATGTCAGTTTTTTTTTAATTAATGAATGATATTTTATTGCTGTAGTAGAACAAAATAAAGAAATTACAGGCTATAAGAAAGCAGTAACATAAGAGAAAAAAAAAAACCAAACACACTAAGTTGGTGTACAAGGAGGCAAGAGGGAATGATAGAAAAATAGGGAGCAGAGGTTCGGGGCACAAATTCAAACCAACCAATCACATAAGATACTACACTGACTGGAGAAGCTTATCAAGAAGATTGAAAGCTTTTACCCAAGTGCAAACAGAAGTGACAATGCGATTAAGGACCATCCTCGCATTAGCTAAGCCCCTTCATTCTGAAAAGCTCTGTTATTTCATTCTTTCCAAACATGCCAACAAATGCATGCGGCGATCATGAGTTCAAATGTCTTATGAAGGCAAAAATTTGGTTGATGCTGCCAACATGACAGGAATTTCAGAATGGAAGATGGCAAAGGGGCGTGCCATCTAACAACATCCAAAAGTACCATCCAAATGCCCCTAGAAGACTTACAATGAAGAAGTAGATGGTCTCTGTTCTTTTTCTCATTACGACACAAGGAGCACATATTGACAATATAACCACCCACACATGTTAAGATTTGGTATATTAAAATCCTATCCATTGCTGCCAGAAGCCTGAAAACAGAGACCTTAATGCTGGAGTCAACACATTTCCCCACCAAAGTTATTTGGCCCTCTGTCACTGTTATTACTAAGAAGATTATGATTTGTAAATCTGAGGTACAAAGGAAGACAGCCACCGGTTCCCTCGAAAATTTTAGGCAAGCAAATTAAAAGAAAAATTATTTTTGATAATCTCTATCCAAAACTAGATGCATGCCTAATTGATTTTTTGGCTTGTGTTTTTTTCCCAAGTTGAATGAAGAGGTATAGTTATGGTTTCATGTGAATGTTGACATCTTTTTGTGCAAAAATTGTTATTTCTGCCTCATGATGTGCCTGTGTATTACGTTTTATGTGTGCACACTTGCTTTAGCATTTTAAAATTTTATGTCACTTGATTACTTATCCATGGCTTTTACTCAGCCACCACTCTGGGAGAGGTATCAACAACAGCTGAGGGAGTGGGAACAAGCTGTGGCCAAAAACAACATTGTCCTCGTCAATGGATGCCAGGAGAAGAGTGCACCCATTGAAAAGCCAGCCATGTTTGCTTTTTGCTTGAAACCACGAGGGTTGGAAGTGCCCAATAAGGGATCAAAACAAAGGTCACAGAAGAAGTTTTCAGTTGCATGCCAAAGCAATACCGAACAGGATGGTTTCCAAGCTTATGGTAAGCTTCTAGTTCATATTATCTCCCATAGGCTTCCCTCCAGTTTATGGTTGCATGTTTTTCCTCACTCAAAGTTATACTTTTGCATCCAGGAAGGAAATTAAATGGCTTTGTTTGTGGTGATGAAAGATTTGCTTATCTAGGATATAATAGTGAATATGTAGACGATTCTCCGGTGCCTCAGATGTCACCGAGGATATTTCCATCCCAGGATACTGGCAGCATGGGACATTTCTCAAAGGGTTGTCATAGGTATGATGGGAATCATCTCCAGAAACTTTGTAGGAGCAAGTCAAAGAAAATTGGGATGGCTGTGTCTCCTAAAGATGTTCAGTTGATTGCTTCATATGATCAGAGAATGCTTGACAAGAGAAATGGTATTTATTGGTGGAATATGGGTCTTGCTGACTGGCCCAGCCAGCATCATTACCCATGGGAAGGTTCGTTGAGATGTGGCCCTGAGCAGTTGGATGGTTTAGATCTTGATGAGTTCAGGGTGTGTGATGTTTGTAGTGCTGCTCAGCGCACCATCAATATGGCTAAACTCAAAAGGGAAAAGGCTCAGAGAATGCTTTATAGGGCAGATCTAGCAATTCACAGGGCCGTGGTTGCTCTCGTGACCGCAGAGGCAATCAAAGCTTCTTCTGAGTATAATGGTGAAGAGTCAGATGAGAAAAGCAAATAAGAAATGACAACGATAGAAAACCTGCCAGCACCTTTTAACAGCCTTTTATGCAGCAAGGATTCCAGGTGTGTCACTCAACGTTGTTTTTTCCTGGTCTGTTCTGTCATTTTCATTGGCAATGGTTGGGCTGTTTCCCAGGCTTGTAGCCGGAGGGATTTAGCATCTGCAGTTAGCGATAATTTTTCCCTTCTGCCTGATATTGTTGCCATTTTGACACGGCAGTTTTGGTTTGTGGCCTGCACAGCTTCTCGGTTCACTCCATCCCAGAGGCAGTGGTTCATGTGCTCCGAACCTGCAGGGGCAAGGGGTGTAGGGAATCTTGGCTGCTCATCTTTGTACATATTTTTCCTCTCTTTTCTAGTCTCGTCTTTTTTTCCCTTTGATATCAAGATAGTAGTTGGCCAAAATAATACAACACCCGTTAGGATTGAATTACGAATTAATGTCCGGTTGGATGTTAGCGCATTCATCAGACGTGTACCAATTGGAATGTGTTATCAATGAAAAGAAGAGAAAAATGATGTAAAGGGAACGTAGTAATATTGAAGAAACGTGTCTGTCTCTGGGTCTGTTTCATGGGGTCCCAAGTAAAATGCAGGAAAATTAAAATTATTATGTTTTGTAACAAAATCAAGCAAACGTTGTTTATTTGTTTCGAGTTCAATTTGTGAAGAGTCTTCAAATATAATGGTCAAAGAAAATTTTCAGTAAGGAAACTCTAAAGCTTTATTAATAAAATTTAGAAAGAAGTTGAAGAAACTCTACCGTGTCATCTTCAAGGACAGAATGCTCTCTCAAGAAACTAAACTCTCCTTTTGTGTCTCTGTCCTTTCCCTGCAAGAAAGGTCTACTTATAAATACATTTTTCAGATTCCCAAGTGTCTGAAATTCAGATGAAATAAGCCCTTACATCATAGATGCAATAATTATGAGTGATGTGGTTGTCTCCAAAACATTTATTATTGCATCTGGACAATTTTAATAAAAGTTACACGATGTCCTAGTTGATTATTCTATAGTCAGCATGGTTATTATTAAGGTATGAATCAGTTTAGCTCTCTGTTTCTTCATCGTTGGAAATTTGTAATAATATTTCCTTTATGTTATTGTTTTGAAGAAGAACTCGGCACTAAAAATACTTATATTTTGTTTTCTGCAGTAAGAAAAGTAGACAAATTTTGCAATGGTAGTTTCAAAATGTATTGCTTCTGGAATTTTGTTGATACGATTGGAAGCTACCATTACATACTTTTTTGTCGTACTAATATAGAGGGGTAAGGAGCTGAGTGATTTTCTTCGATTATATAATAAAGGTAATAAAAAATAAATAGTTCAAAGGAAAATTTGATTTTTTTATTAGTAGAATAATGAAAACAGTTCAAAAACAGTTGTAAAACAATTGTAAGTGAATTATAATTGAAATGTATAAATTATGAGTGGCTCTAATTTATAAGGTATAAAATATTTGAGTAAACAACTATATAATTATAATATTTGTGAGTTGAAAGTATAAATTTTTGAGAAAACCTTTTTGTAATAGTAAATTGGGGCTACATGTTCTTGAGTATAAATTATTTTCGTCCAATCCTTTCAAATTAAAACTTTAAGTATTTTTAACTTGAAAAAGGTTATGTGATTGGAACCTTTTTACTATTTTATACAACAATCACAATTAATTCTTTATTTATAAGTATAAACTTAATGAAATATCCTGTTTTATTTTTATCTTCTAATAAAATATAAAAATTATGAAGAAAAATTATAAGAATAATATATTTAAATTAGGGAGGAAGATGAAACTGATCTTGACATAATTTGTAAGACTTCTTCATACTTTTTTTTTTTTGGAAGAATAATTGATTCTTGTGGTGATTGATCCAAAACTTTAAACTTATTTGTAGAAAGTAAATGTCGGAAACAAATCATAACCATCTGAAACGACTTTCTTGTAACCTTATCACCACTGAGTTTAGTAAAATGTTTTATTGTCTTTTAAAAATTTCTTTGAAAAGAAAATCAATTAAAACATCAAAATATTCTTTAATAAATTGAATTTCAAAATAAAACTTAAAAAGTAAAATTTGTCATGGTACAAAAATTTACTTGGAAACTAAATATTTAACATTTTTTTTTCTAGCATAAATTTTATAGGTTGACGATCTCTATAAAATAAAAATCTTTTCTTAAAAGCATCACCTTGAAATGTCATGTTACATAAAACAATGTTTAAAATTTTCATTTTAACAATTGAATAGTTTACTTAAGATTTTTAAAAATAATATTTTATAATAAATTTTTTGTTATTAATTTTTTATTTTAATATTCTACTATATTATAAATCTAATGCATTTCTTTTTATTATTAAAAAGGTGTTAGGGATAAGAATTCTTAAACGTGGTAAAACCTCAACTGATGACTTTATTTTTAGAATAGTTTGTGTCATTTCTTCTATCCACTTTAGAGAATCTTTTCTTAATTTTTTGTATAAAAGAGACATAATTGTAAGATTGAGAATAAAGTCAAGAATATAATTTAAATTTATTAAAAATCATTATAATTATTATTTATCTTTTATTTTGTTAGGAAATTTATTAGCAAAACTATTATTTATCTTTTATTTTGTTAGGAAATTTATTAGCAAAACTATAATCTATTTATAATGTAATATTTTTTAATAAATATTATATCTTAAAAATCTAATTTTAACTTAATGTAATTTCATTTTTTATGCAAAAACAACTAAAATATTATTTTTGACAATGTTATAAAATTTTTTAAAATGATTAAAATGCTTATTTGTTGATTTTAAAAAATACTAATACATTATTTATATAAACAATTGTAAATTCTATATAATGATTAAATATATTATTCATGACATTTAGAAATTTAGAAAGTAAATTTTTAAGGTTAAATAACATAACATTTTATTTATAGTGTCCAAAAGGTATAATGAAAGCAATCTTTTATTTATTTTTTTCATTTATTTGTATTTGTTAAATTCTAATTTTATATCAAATTTAAATAATATAATTATTTATATTAATTGTTTGATAAGTCTATTTTGTCAAGAATAAAATATATAATCTATTTTAGTATTTTGTTTAAAGATTTATAGTTTATTACTAACCTTAGTATGCCTCTTTCTTTCTTACATGATTGTTAGCAAAACAAGACCACGGTAATTTACTTGGTCTAATTCTACCTTTCTTTAATAATTCGTCTATTTCCTTTTCACAATATGTTAATAACTCTTTACCCATTTGTATAAAACTTACTTTAATAATAATATGTCTTTTATCAAAATTTTTTACATATGATAATTTTATAATATGTTTTTTTATTTCAAAATGTAATTGGTATTTTTTGTATAAACTTCAATTTCAAATTACATAGAAAGATTTTTAATAATTTGCTGATTTTCTTTCTTTTTTATATCTTCTTCTATTCTTTTATAATTTATTTCTTAATTTAAAAATATAAAATTTTTTTTGTATAAAGATTAATTGTTTAAATATTAATGTATCATTTAGTAGATTAATTTCAAATACTTTTGATTTAGATATAAGCTTCAAACAAATTTATTTGTTAGTAATAATTGTAAATATTTCTTGTGAGTTTACACTAAAAAGAGAAATTTGTATAAGAAATGATGTTTCTAGTATTAATACTTGACTTAAATCTTTTACTAGAATAAATGTATTTTTGAAGCATATTTTCTCTTTACATATATATGTACTAGATAATTTATAATTGATTTATAACTTTTTGTCATTGGTATTTCTTAATGTTTAACTAATTTTTTTATGATATTTAGTTGGTATAATTCTTTCTTATATATAATTATTATTAGCATTATAGTCAACTAATGCAACTAAAGTTATATAATACTCATTGTTTATTACCAAATTTACTTTTATATACTTTTTTTTTAATTTTATTTTATTTATAACATTAAAAAATTCTATTTGAAAAATTTCAATATTATGATTTTTAATAATTGATACCTTTTACATTCATTATTATTTATTCCTAGTTTAATTATATTTAAGATAACTTTATTAAAATTTAAAAAAATTCAACATATATATTTTCAAGAGAATATGGTTGTTTAAATTCATAAATTGATTCTTTAGATATTGATTCTTTTATTTTTATTAAATCCTTTTCTTTTTTAGATTATCTATCTTATCTATTATATTTATTAATAATTTTTTATCTTTTGTAATAATGGCAACATATCCATGTACAATACATAGTTCCATACCATCTTTGTTTTCACTAGTGTTTAAGTGAGAAGTTGTATTCATGAATTTTCAATATTTTATCACTAGATTCATTTATTAATTCATTAAGTGTTTGATTTTTTTAATCAAATTAAGATTTTTTTCTTAATTTTTTTAATTATAATAATTGTACTTTTTTTTAATTTACACTAACTTTTATAACATATTATTTGCCCACACTTATAGGAAACTATATATATATATATATATATATATATTTTGTGGTTGAGTTGTTCTTTTCTTTTGTCTAAACTTATTAGGTTTTTGTTAGGTATGTTATAATTTTTTTTTTAAAATTTTCTTAAAATTTTATTTTTATTTTTATTTTAAATAAGTGAATAATAAAAAACCTTTATTAGATAATAATAATAATAATAATAATGTTATCATATATTAACAAATCATAAGATATATTCTCACAATAAATATTTCTAATTTTTATTCTAACATTCTCAACAAATAATTTTGGCAAGCATTGATTCATTCTTTCCAAAATGAGTAATTATGGTATTTTTTAATAAAAACTCTAATTAAAAACATAACTTTATTTCATCTAAAGTTTTACATAAATAGATAATTTAAATTTAAAAGTATTTAAGATGACTTTTATTGAAGTTGATTTGGATCTCCAATAAAGTAGTTAGAAATAATATAAAGTATTAGTAATATTTTCTTTGATTTTTGTTTTCATTTGCACATTAGATGTTCCTTTTATAGCTATTTGACTAGTTACTTGTTTTATTGCATTTAATACTTCTTTTCTTTGATTGTTTGTTAAATAGTCCTCTTACCTTTGTTTTAATATTTCAATAAAGTTAGCTAGTAAATTATTAGTCATGACTTTATCTAAATTTCCTCTAACTTAATATATAGATGTTTTCATTGTCACTTGTAAAATATTATTAATGCTATATTCATGTAATTTGTCTATGTTTCATCCATATATTACTTCCATCAAAACTCATAAACATTAGATATAACATATTGCCTTTTATTTTTGGTTTGATGTAAAATTGTTTTATTTTTAATTTATCATATTATCTTTTATTATTATGTATCTTATTTATAACTAAGTCTTTTTTTAAATTATTTTAAAAATTTTTCTATTTATAATTAGTTTAATTATCCTTAGATAAAATATGTAATTTTGTTTTCTTAATTTTAGCTTCACTTTTAATTTCTAATGTTTTATGTTTTTTCGTTATTTTTCTAAAAGATCCTTATACTTTGCTCCTAATTTTATTTAATTTTTCATAGGTATTTTTAATGGTGTAAACAAAGGTTTAGATATAACTATAGGTTTTTCAGATGGTTTCTTAAAGGATTGTGGAAAGTAATTTTCTAATACTTGAATTAATTAAATAATAATATTTAGTTTTCTATTTGTGTAATTATTTTGATTTTATTTATTATTAAAATCTCTTGAGTAGTAATTATTGAATTTAGATTCACTTTTGATATTTTAAAAGGAAAAGCTGTCATAATTTTATCAACATACTTAAATTTATATTTTTTCATTAGATGATCATTTCTAAGGTTTTCCAACTTTAAGATTAGGACTTAATAACACTAATATCATTATCTTTAAATTTATAACTATATATAACAAACTAACCATAGAAGTGAATATGTATTTTTAAATTTTAAGATCCTTATAATATTTTTCTTCAATTGTATTTCTCTTTTCTTTTGAATAATTAATAAAAAACCAAAGTCTTTTATCTTTATTTCATTTCAAATAGAAATTTTTTTTAGTAGATCTTTATCAAAGACAAAATTAGCATTCTTAATCATATTCAATTGATTAGAAAATTGCATTTTACTAAGTGTTGCTAAAAGTGATGGTGACTTATTTTTATTACGTTTCACTTCATTAATGTTTATTATTTCATAGTAAAATTGAGAAATAGTTTTGTTAAATCAACCCTTATAAATGTGGACATAGAATTAAAAAGAACATCACTTTTAGAACTTTTTGACTCCTATAAAATCAACTCTTATAAAATTGTCAACTTATATATTTATGTTTTTGTGAAGGAAAGATTATTTTTGTAATTACTCTTATCATTTTGAATAATTTATATAAATTTGGTTCTAAGAGTTGTTTATTTAGGCAACTAAATATTTTGTAAAGTCTATCTTTTTTGGAATGTAACTCATGACCAATGTAGTAATTTAAGAGTTTCTTCAAAAAATTTGTTAGGGTTTATTTATGTTAGAAGAGTTTATTCCTTATACATCTTTCTTAAAGCATCTAATTTAAGTGTAAAAGGTAAAATCTTATAATAAATTTATATATCAAAACTATAATTTTAAATCTAAGTAACACATTTTCAAGAAATGAAAAATTTTAAATTAAAACTTTCTTAATCTTATGATCAAATAATAATAAAAAATAATTTCAATAATAGTTAAAATAAATTAGATCATTAACAAGATTTGATTCAAAAATAACATATAAAGAATTTATAAAATCTAATAACCTAGCGTCTTTAAGACACATTAGCATTGGAATATTTATACATAAATTGTGTAAATGTTTCATAACAATTTTGTACTAATCATATGAAAATTGATAATTAGATTTATAACCTTTTAAAGATTCTTCTTTTATAAAAACTTATTTCTTGAACATTTGTGTTAATGTGATAAACTTTTTCTACTATATCTATAATATAATTACTAAACAAATTATTAAATATTCTTATTTTGAATATATATATATATATATATATAAACTTCTTGAGATATATTCCAATTTTGTAATTCTTATTCTATCTTTGTTATTTGTATAGTTTGTTTATTATAATCTATTATGTTTGGATCCTTACTTTGATTAGATGATGTAAAAATCATTTTATTCAAAGACCTAGTTAATTTAGCAATTGTTTACTAACTTTGCTATAGACCTTTTGTTATTATTGGGACCACCATTTTCTAATTGGGCTGACCAACAATTATCTAGCTGACCAACGCATTAAATCATATCTAAAACAATTAAAGCAAACTTTATCTAGATTAGCATAGTCTTAAAGTAAACTAAATTCTAAATCTTCCAATCGTTATCTTACCTATAGATTATATTAAAATACTAGTAAGTTCTTCTTTTGCCGGAGATATATCTTAATTGGCATAATTTATCTATAATTTAAAAATACTTCTATAATAATTTGACTTATTCGTGTAATATTGTTTTGACAACCACCTAAGTGCTTGTTTTTATTCCATTAATTTTCCCTATAGCTAATCTTACTCTTCTCTTATAAGACATATATACATTATGATATCTTTGTGTTATATCTATAAACTCCTGTTGAGTTCTCATATTAAAAGTATACCCATGTAATACAGTCATCCCATTTCCAGGGAAACAAACAGGCTCTGAAAACAGACATCAAACTTGCGAAAGAGTGTCTGAAAATAGGCATTGAATTGTACAACAAGAGAGAGGTTAATTTCTTTTCTCTCGTTGTTTATTGTTAAATATTAGTATATGATGATAAATACGATTTGGGAATACATTTTTTTTCAATCTATGTATTTTGATATTATTATTACTACTATTACTACCCTTTAATTATTGGGTGTTTCAACATGTAAATATAGAACTGGAGAAAATTTTGAGGATTAATGCGGGGACTACCTGTGGAAGTGTATATTACATCGCATTAGATGTCAAAGACTCAGTAGATCCTAAAAAGCTGGTAAAAACTATCAATGAGAAGCCATGCATGGAGCTCGTGGACCGAATGGGGAATGGGGTCATCACGTTACTCGTGTCAGGCCAAAACCTGAAGATAAAGTCAGGTCGTTGGTAATCAAACTTTTAGAAAATTCATTTATCTCAGACCTATGTCTCGAGCGTTAATATAACTGTTATCTTTCTCTTAAATATCCACAACACTGTTGAAGTGAGCTCAGACCATTAATCCATTAAGCATCTTCCATTGTCCCCCATTGTTACCTTTCTTTACCCATTATTTTCAAATGCCATATGGTTGCAGAATCACCTTTCTAGTAATGTCTACCGAATGTGGTCTGTTCATTCAATTGTACTTTTACATTTTTACCACTCAAATATTCTCTGGAATTTTTTATGCTTTTATCGTGTCCAAAGACTCTCGATGCTTTGGGATTTACATCTTCCTGTAAAATTTTTAAGCTTCTGGCATTGGACATGCAGTCACAGAATTATGTACACAGTAATGTCCATTCGTTCAATCGTATTTTACATTTGTTCAGCCATAAATATTTTGGAACTAAGTTCTTTCTATAAGACCATGTTTATAAAATCATCTATCAGATATTGTTTGTTCATTCTATTATAGTTTACAGCGTTTTATGCCTTTTGTATGTTGAAAAGATTTTAATAAATTTATCACCAAAATATTAATTTTTTAATTTTAAAATTAAATATATTCTCATAAATAATATTATAAATGACATATTTAAATTTATAACAATTAAAATTATTAACATATTTAAAAAATTTACCTTATCCTAATAATCAAATTTTCTCCTATGATTTTTATTATAATAATATAATTTTAAATAAAATTTTTATATGTATTAAAAAAAGAGAAAATTAGTTATATATATATATATATATATATATATATATATATATATATATACATATATATATGTATATTTAATTATATAATTTAAATTAAATATATTTATCAATACTTAAATTATATTCGACATTATTATTCTTCATAATACAATAATATATAAAATTATTTTAATATTCTCTCATTTGATTTAATTATAATTTGTTATGTTAATTTTTATACTCAAATAATAATAATAATAATTTCTTATAATTTTATCATAATATTATAATATAATCAAATGCCTAAGTTATAGTAATTATGTCTAATTTATTCTAGGTATTTCTTTTTATATATTATAACACTTATAATTTACCAGATATAATTAATTAGATATATATAATTTCATATTCTACAATTATATCTCATAATTTTTTTATTAATTTTAAAATAGTAATATGTATGTAATTATAAGATAATAAAAAATACATACTGTATATCTAAAATATATTAGCAAATTCAAGATATTATTATATCATATATCATCAGTTATCATTCATACAATTAAAACTAATTTTGAGAATGTGTTCTCTAAATAATATTAGTTGCAAATTTTTATATTAATGTATAATTATAAAATCAATTAGTACTTTATAAATACTTTTTGTTTTTGAATTTTCTCTTTAATAATAAAATATTTTAATTCTTATTAAATTTAATATTTTTTGAATATTATTATTCTTAGAAAAGAATACTACTATAAAGTTATTACATAAATTTTCAACAGTTTGATAATGACATTAATAACTTTTAAGTTCTAAAGTAAAATTTCATAATTATAAGATATATATTATAACTTTTAAATCATACTACAAAATTTACTTTAATAATAAATAAAGTAATGATAAACAATTTTTCATTATTTTACAAAATTAGTTCTTTTCTTAATAAAAATAAGTAACTAAAAGTATACTTTCTACTATCACAAGTATACAATTCTTTGTTCTTTTAGATATCTCAATATTTTCTTTGTGACTTTACAATGTTTCATTATAAAATCATTTTTATACTTACCTAACATTTTAACAATGAAATTAATATCTAATTTAGTATAAACCAACAAATACAATAAATTACTAATAGCAAACATACATCAAATTGATTCCATTTTCTTAGGTTCACATCATTATCAGAACATTACATGAGGTTAAATTTATTACTTTTTTGTATAAGGAATAATTTTAGGTGAATACTTAACCAAATAAAATTTCTCTAAATTTTTTTTTGATAGAACTATTTTAAGACAATTATCATTCATGGTGATTTGTTACAAAATTTTTTATTCTTATTACATATAATATCTCTTGTATATCTTTGATTATAAAATTCTTTTAATTTTTTTTAATTTTATAAAATATACTTAAAATATTAGTAGCAAGTAACATATAAAATTAAAAAATAAATTTACTTTTACTGATTTTTTGGTATTAATATTGATCAACAATACTCTTTCTTGAATTCAAAAGATATTATAATATTATTGAATTTAATATATCATTACATGGGAAGTTATTTTAGTTTATATTTATCATTTAGTTTACACATCATTTAATTTTTATCTCTAATGAAAAAACCTTTAAGTTCATTTATTTAAAGTTCCTTTACAAGATTTTAATTATGAAAGTAAATCTTCACACATATATATATATAATACAATTATAAATAATACTTAGCCGCTGATGTTACAATTAATCAATGAATACTTTCTATGACATGTGAAAAAGAAACTAGATCCTTATTGATTTTAATATCAAAAAATTAACTCTTTCAAATAAATTACATAATCATCTAAAATACTCGATCTCCTTTCTCTTTTAAATATTATTAATGTTATCCTTTGTATTTTATTTACATTAATCAATTATGAGTTAGTTTTTTAAGAAAGTGTTTTTTCATCCAAACATTCTTTAATTTATAAAACATTTGGTGTTGTAGTGAACAAAATAACTATTATAGAAAAAGAAATATTTATTCTATTCTTTTTTTATGTTCATATTTTGATATTCATTACTTCTACTAGCATTATTATTTTTAATGAATTCTTTATTATTAATTTTAAAAATTTTTGAACTATAGTTTGCCTTTTAGATTTCTTTGGATAACAAATAAAGTAATTACTAATTATTCAAGAGTCTTTCTTTTTCATATCGATTATTGCTTTCATTGAGTAATTTTAACATTCAAATGTCATAAATTAGATTTTCTTTACATCTATAATTCAATAACATTACTTTAAACTACCTTACTAAGAACCTTAGTTAAGAAATATTGCATATATCCACAAAAATTTAAATAGGAAAAGATTACTTATTATAATTCTAACCATATTCATTATGTTTGATTATACCTTTTTATTATTTATTTTATTCAAATGTACACATATATCATGATTTTCAAGGAATTTCGTAAATAGATTGGATACTATTTCAAATTATTGTATTTTTTATAATATGCACTATCATTATAAGATTTTACAATTTTCACTTTTTTATCTAATTATTTTTGACCTCCTTCATATATACCTAAAAGGTATCTAATGATTAAATTTTTATAAAGCAAATAAACATAAATATAATATAAAAATATTTATGAAGTTAATGAAATATAATTCTTCATTAAGTGCTACAGTATCAAAAGGTTTATAAATGTTGATGTATATAACTTCAAGAAGTTAGGTATTTTTAATGATTTATTTTATAATATATTTGGTTTACTTACACTTAATCCAATCTATAATTATTTTATTCAAGAAGAATCTTATTATTGACCAATATTACTAGTATTTTTTTGGTTATATAACTTAAACATTTATGTCATAAGTAAATAAAATTTTTATTTATCGTACTATGATTAATTTAAATATTTTAATGTATGGTAAGTAAGGACTCTTTTAAATTTTAAATATTTTAATTGACATAAAATATTAATAAAAATATATTAAAAAGTATTTATAATTTTATATCAACTAAAACAATCAAATCATAATAAATCTTATATCATTATGAATGTATAAATAGTAACATTGAATCAAGCCACTAAGTATTATAAAAAATCTTAATTAAATTTATTTGGAAACTTAAAGAGATTAAAAATAATTGTCCTTGACTATTACTTTCACCAGTATTGCTAATTGTCTCTTTTATGCGTTTCCTTTTTTTCTAATTGTCTTATTATAATTAATGCTACTAATGGCTTCTAAGAAGGCTTGAGATGGTAAGCATACTAGGCATATTTATGCAAGCTATTGTGACTCATTTAGGCCTCATCTAATAGATAATACAATGGTTTGGATGATTTTATGCAAAGGTTAATTTCTTAAAAAATTCCTCTATTAAATAGATATACACTAGATTTCATTTTTGACCATCTTTGTTATAGTTTATCTATATTAAAATTTTAATTGTCTAATAACTTCTAAATATTAAGAAATTAAATAGAATTGTGACAAGAACTGTGAAAAGATGTAGCAAAATGTGGCATTTTAGTTTTAGAGGTAACGATGATTCAAATATATGAAAAGTACAAGATAACCTTAAGTTCCTAATTTTAAACTCAACAAGTTAGAGTATTGAAAGGAAAAAAAAAAACCAAAAATAAGAGAGAAACTCCAATGTTAAAGATTATAAATTTTTGGTTAATATTTTAAAGTCAATAAAAGAAAAAAACTTCATTTATGTATTATGGTCTCTCGCCACTTCTTTTTTTTTGAAAATACAAAAACTTTTTATGATATAGGTATGCACATTTAGTTGTAATGGTGTAAAATTAATTATATATTTTCATCGTTTATAATAAAAATAATTTTTATGAATATTTAATAAGTCTTTAGTTTGATCTAATAATATCTAACACGTTTTTTTTTTAACTTGATTTAGTACAATTACATCTAAATATGCTATCTTTTCTTGAGTTTTATACGCATATTTTACTTAAATTATTTCTTAGATTATTTGACAATATCATAATTTATTATAGAAATCTTATAGATATTATTTTTAAAGTATATATTATTTATTTATTTATCAAATTTTAGTTGTTACGTTCTTATCAATGTTTAAATTAAAATGCTACTTGGTACCCCTAACTTCGTCTTATTTTATGAATCATTGACATGATATCTAAGTTCTCCTTAACTTGACTTTATCAAGATTCTTATTCAATATATATATATATATATATATATATATATATATTTATTAAATCTACTTGATTTCGAGTTATTTGTTTTACTGCTGTATTATTATAGTCAGTAATTAGTAAGAAAAATAAATAAGTATTTATAATACAATGCACATAATTAAAAATTTCAAAATAATAGAGTATAATATTCTCACGTACAGGGAGCGATACAAAGCTAGTTTGTACAACTATCATCTATTCCGTACATGACATTTATCTCGCATTGCGCTTGTTGGCTTTTATCTCTCTCTGTCTCCCTGGAAGACATCTCTTGGACTTCAGCTCCAAATGATAATTGTTTTCAGTTAATTAATTCAATTAAAACTTAAATTTAAAATTTTCAGTTTTAAACACGACGTTAGGGCTAAAGAAGTTGTAGGTCATTGGTAGGGAGGCTTTGTTAAAAAAGGAAATAAAATAATATAAAAAAAAAAAAAAAAGAAAGAAAAAAGGTCTCAGAAGGATAGTTGGATCATGGGCCGGAAGGGGGTCCAGCAACAGTAAAGCAGCACGGGCAAACAGGGGGAGCTGTTACAACTACCCGCCAACCCACAAAAAAGCCCAAAATGGCCGGAAGTCGGTGGCAGGAGCCTAGCCATTACAACCCCCAAGTTTCCCTCCACCTTTTTCTCCGCCTTATTTTCGTTTTGAAATCACCCGTTTTGGCTGTTTCACCAAACCGTCTTCGTCGTCCCTTCCGATTCCCATTTCCGGGGTTTCTCGGCTCGGTTTCTGTTTTGCGATCCATTTTACAAGATTCAGGTCGGCATTCTTCTCTCTCTCTCTCTCTCTCTCTCTCTTTCTCCGTGGAATTTCGGACCTTTTCTCTCTCTCTCTCTCTCTCTCTCTGTTTCTTTTTTTTTATTTTTTCGGGTTTCCATTCGATTCAAGAACACGGAGGTTTGTTTGCCGTTTGCCTTTTCTTGGATAAAGGAAGCATCAAATTTCGGTGAAATGTCAAAAAAGGAGAAGGAAGAGGACCGAATTGAAAGGATCATTCGAGGTCTTCTCAAACTTCCTGAGAATCGAAGATGTATCAACTGTAATAGTTTGGTATGCTTTTCTTCTTCTTCTTCTTCTTCTTCTTTTCCTTTCTCTTCAAATATTCATATATATATATATATGTATATATTTATGTCAATGAAGCTACGTTATCGTTGTACGCAATTTCATAAGTCACATGTATGGTTCCCGGCCGGCCATCCTAATTCCGGGGTTGTTTTTTTTTTTTTTTTTTGCTTCCCATGAAGAAAGCGCCATCTTCTGTGTTTATTTGTTGATTGGTTCATCTCTTCTATCAAGTACTTTATGAGGGAATCATGTAACTGTAGTGAGAAGTATGTGTTGATCTTTGTTGATTGTCACTGTTCAGCTTCCTACCATCTAATATCACTACCTGGCTATACTGTAATGGGTCCAACGAGCCTGTGTTTTTTTCGGTGGCAGGGACCACAATATGTGTGCACGACCTTCTTGACATTTGTTTGCACAAACTGCAGCGGAGTTCAGTAAGTGTTCACGCACCATTTTGATCTGTCGAGGTTTCTTGCCATTTTTAAGCAGTGGCGAGCATAATCCAAAATATAGACTACATTACTTGGTTTGAGTATGGCCATTGTGGCCAAAGTTTATTCCTTTAATCAATCTTCAGTTCTAACCGACTTTAGTTACTTTGTGCAATTCCAGCCGGGAGTTTACGCATCGAGTCAAATCAGTGTCGATGGCCAAATTTAGTGCAGAGGAAGTTAGTGCTCTTCAAGCAGCAGGGAATGAGGTTTGCAAATGCAAATGATATTGGCTATTGTTTCTCGGAGCTTTGGTTTTGCTTTATAACTTTAATTTCTTTTCATAGAGAGCAAGGCAGATTTATTTCAAAGACTGGGATTCTCAGCGTAATTCTTATCCAGATGGCAGGTTGTTATACCTATGCATGCATGCCTGTGTTTGTTTTGTAAAAATTTTTTATTTCTGCTAATTTACAGATTCTTTTCTTTCAGTAATCTTCATAAGCTTAGGGATTTTGTTAAGCATGTTTATGTGGATAGAAAGTACAGCGGTGAGAGAAATCACGAGAAGCTCTCAAGGCTGAGATTGGTAAACCCCATAAAAGATACTTCTTATACACGCAGGGCTTTTGCTATTTTGTTCGATTACTTTTTCTGCCCTGGAGTCTTTCTTATACATATCAACAGCTTTGAGCCTCCTAGTTGAAAATTTGGGAATACTGGAAAATCTGTTTGTAGCTCGCCAATTTAGAGTCTTTCCCTTATTGTTCTGGTGTCCATTTTACAGAGTAACATGGAGGAAACCCATGAAAGCAGGAATCCACACGGATTTAGGAGTCCAAATTATGTGGACAGGAGGGAACCAAGTGAAGCATTTTCTGCTGGTGGACGAAGTGAAAGCAGACGTTATTGTGAAGAAAGAAGCCCTCGTTATTCCCTAGAACATCCAAGATATGGAGGTTTTAAGAAGAGTTCTGCCCACTTTGAGATTGTTGATGACAGGTTTCGTGACCACAGGGTTCATAGTGGCAGGCAACCTAATAGCAACAGGCTTTTGCATAGAGATTCCAGGGCTTCTAGCAGTTCTCCTGACCATCATAAGAACATGAACCGGACCAGCTCTCCTGTGCTAAGCTCTCTCAGAGATATTTTAGGGGAACATGCTTCGCCTGTTCCTGTAGATGAACAATCAAAAGCAACTGATGGGTCTGCTCTCAAGCAGGTGAGATAATTCTTAAACCATGTCATAGATACAGTGGATTTTTTTTAGTATTTAATAGATTATCAACCACTTCGTATTGTTTTGCCATGCGGACTTGGGTAATGTGGTATGGACAGGGGCACTGCGGTCGCAGAAGTTCTTGAACCATATTGTTCGGCAATGCTGTTTTCTTAAAGCCACGTTTTTGCCTTTTTTTTTTTTTTTTTGGGTGCTGTGGATTGTCACTCCTCTTTGCTTGAGCTTTTATCCTGAAAAACATGATCATGGAATTTTGCCTTTCCAATTTGTAATTTTTTGGTTGATACAGCTTTTCATATGTACAATTGGTGGCTTGCTTTTGGTAACTTTTTTTGTTTCTAATGTGATAGGAGTTTCTTTCTGATTCCATGATTATGATAATTCAATGCCCACTTCATCTGTCAATTTTTGTCATTCAGAGTGTCATGCATGTTGGCAGCATGGGATCTAAGGATTGTAATCCAATGGAGCACAAAGGACAGGATTCAGCAGTTGGCATGATTCATTGGAATACAGAGTTGAAGCCCTCTGATGATGCAGCAGCTGCACCGAAAAAGCAGGAGTCTGCTAATGGAGGCAACAGCTCTTCTCATGAATCCTCTATGAAGGAAAATGCCCCTTCAGCTCCAAAACCAAATACTTTGGAACTTTTAGTACTTGAGTTGTCTGGTCCATTAGTTGCCGGTGGTGTGTCTGAAGTACCAAGCAATGCCAATCCTTCAACAGCATCCAGAGGCAATATGCCTATGAACAGTGATGTTTCAGGAATCTTATCAGCTGTACCTCAAGGGCAGATAATACCAAATGGCACAGGTACTTCTGAAATCACGTCTGGAGGCAGTACATCCATGAGCAGTGCTTCATTATCCAGTAGTGCTGGTGCATCCACGAATGCAGCTGTAGGCAACAAGCCTGCTGGAAGCATTTCATCTGCTGCAACTGTGGGTCAGGTGTCAAAATCAACTGATGGTGCTGGTTCCTCACCAGCTGGGCTGACATCAACATCATCTAATGGGGCTGGCTTTTCACTGGCTCGGCCTATGGCAACATCTTTAGATAGTGTTGGTAATTCTGCAGCTGGAACTGAAGAGAGCAAGCCTGCAAGTGGTATTCCACCAGGTTTGCTTGTGGAGCAGACATTATCCTTACACAATAACTTTGATTCTTCTATGACCTCATCAAATACCAATTTGCCCATGCAACTTTATAATAGTGGTCCTCCACAGGCTGCAACTCTTGTCAATAGTGACCCCATTCACAAGTTTCCTAATGGACAGGAGGCCTCCAGCATGCAGCAACAGGAACCTTCTCTATCCCCTCCCACTGATGCTAGTTCTGTTGGGCAACACGCCCCTACTTTACCTGTTAACCAGGTTCAATTTACTTTTTTTTTTTTCACCTTTTAGAAATTCATGAAAAATTTGGAAGTATGTTGCCCAAGACTCCAGTTGTTTGCAATTCTATGTGCTCAAATTGTAAAATTAGGTTCCATAAATAAAACCCCATAAGATAATGACTTTCATGAAAGATTATAGTCATGAGGTTCTAGGGTGTCAGCAAAATGTGAAGCTCACTCCCTGTAGGCTGTGAACTTCATCTTTCGATGGCGTCCAGTGAAACAGCTTTTTGGACATCTGATTTTCCAATTGGGTGCATAGTAATATTTCGTCGATCTCTCTTGCTCTCTCTCTCTCTTATTCACACTCATAATCTCACACACACACAGATGTTTGATATCAAGTATGATTGTTTTTTCTGATACTGACTGAATTTTAATTACATACTAGGTAGTTACTAAGAAAAATGCAAATTCAATTAATGTATTGGATAATTCTCGACTCTTCTGAATCTCATGACTTTCATTTGTGCTATGGATAGTAATTTGTGTACAACTGTGTGCATGTTAGCTGAGATTTTGTCACTAACATTTGTGGTTATACTTCTGTGCAGCTTCCAACTTCAATAAATGTATCCAATGCTCGTGCTTCTCAAGATGTCTCAAATCTCGCTGAAGACTCTGATTCTGGAATTAGATCTCTGCCACAGCCAGCAAAAACAAATTCTGACAGGAGAAAAGAACTTCCAGCAGTAGTTACCTTACATTCTCATAATTTTAGGTGTTTCTTGTAATCTTCTCCTGATAAATGCTTAATTCTTTGCAGGACCTTTTTACTGCAAGCTATTCACCATTCCCTGGTCCAGTTACTGGTTGGAAAATAGGTCCCTCATATAGCATGGGATATGGCACACAATACCACCCCAATACAATGGTATCTTCTCTGCCAGGATGGAATAAGCTTCTGCTTACATCTTGTGAAGCAGAAGACACTGACAATGTTTTCAATTTGGGCTTCCTTACAGCATGTGCCAGCATATGCCACCCCGGGAAAATCAACAAATCCATTTGATCTTAACAGTGAAACCACACCGGCACAAGCACCAGCAGTATGGATAACAATCACAATGATGTCCCATATTTTTGATACAATTCTTGCCTTTCTTTTCCTGTGCTGTTGCCAAATGTTTTAAGCTTTATAAAGTCTAATTTGTGCTTATACAGGCATGTTGTCACCTTCTCGTAGCTAGAGTTGTGCTGATTAGGAATCAATTAAATAGAAAGCAGCAGAAACTGTGGATCAGAAAGCCAATGCCATCTAGGAATTTAAGAAGAATGATAAAAACCACAGTATGCTAGCCAAACTATCCAGGTCTAGTCATTCCTAGTGTCAAGCTTCTTAGTTAGTTGATTAGGATTAGTTCACCTGTCATGATAGCATATCATACTTATGTGAGGTCATGGCAAGCCAAAATCTGTTTACCAATTGAATGAACAACATTTTTGGTATGTCAATTAGGTGAATAATTCTTGATGCATCCTGAGTTCCTGAGTCTTTTGGTTTGTCTCTGGTATAGGTGATATAGTGCAAACAATCTTTCTTGTGGAGGGAAGGCTAAACATCATCCTCTTTCTGTCACAATCAGATTTAGATTGGATAAGCCTGTCTTAGCCGCAATAAGCAAGTATTCTTGTGCATTATTGACACTTTCACCACTGAGCTCAGAGGGAAACCTTGCAGCTAGAAGCCGTATGCATATAATAGCTTATGTGCCTACGATTTGTCTTCATTATCATTGATTAGGCATATCATCAGAGAATTTCCTGTGGTTGGTAAAACTGGTAGAGCTCATTTTCTGGTTTTGGAACTGATTCGATGATGTATCAATGCCAAGTGTGGATTATTGTTTAGTTAATTAAAAGATGCTGCTGTATTTGCTGAACATCTGAAGGACTTATCCTTTTTCTACATTGTTTGTTACCTTTATTTTTTCAATTGAATTTTAAACTTTTTGCTCACTTAGAAATTTTGTGTTATCCTAATGTAGTTTCCTTCCGTGGCAAATTTGCATGGAGCACTTCCTAATATGTCAGCACCTGGGTTCTTAGCTCATACTTTCAGCATTGGTAGAGATTCTCCGGGATCAATTCCGACTCAATCACCTTCTTATTTGTCTGCAATGCATCTGGGGTCTCCTTCCATTGCATCGACGTTGTCTTCTGGTAAAGTCATCTTCTCACTCTATTTCCACTGAAGCATTCAGCTGCTTGATTTCAATTCTAATATCTTAGGTTCATACACAGGGCAACAAGTAATGAACATGCCACCTTCCAGGTAACTGTTCTGTTCACCTAGGCATGCTACCCAAAATAATAAAGTTTCTCTTCGCAATTGCACGTCATTGAGGAGTTAATGAGTGTTTCTGCCACAGTATCATTTATTTCATTCTCTTGCTGCGGTATTAGGGGAAATCTGGGGGGAAAACCCATAAACAGAGGGCAGACAGACAACTGGGCAAGCAAAAGCTTAACATCTATTCATTCAATTGGTCTATCGATTATGTCGATATTATCGTACCAAGAAGGTTATATACATACATAATATGCTTATTTAGAGCCACCGAACTATCTAGGAAACAAATAGGAGTCTTAACTAGATAAGAGGTCTAATGGATCTATAAAATTTCAATAATATCTTCATCTCTGAACCAAGAACTCCCTTATTTTCAACCAGAGTCTATGAGATAGTGGAGTTTACGTTCAGTCCCGAAGTTGGACTATTATTGAATAAGTGCATTTACATTTTCCATGGGTTCAACTGGCAAAGGTGTTCTCTTGTTGACAATGAAAGCATTACGCCTTTACCACTACCTCCACTTGCAAGGTGTTCTTTAATGATGTTTTATCCGAAAAAATGAGACGCAATACACAGATCTCAATATTCATTGAGAGCCAATGGAAATTGTGCCTGCATAACGATGAGATAGGGCAACGGTGTGACTTTTGGCTCATTGCAGACAACAGGCAGATGCTGGGATTGGTGGCAACGGTGTGACTTTTGGCTCGTTAAACACAGCTCAACAACCAACTAGTGGTTACTCACTGAACAGTCCCCCGAGTTCTTTTCCTTCAAATGGAGGAAACCCATTCGGATAGGGCCAAGGTCCCTTTTTTCTTCGGGATGTTATCATTTGCCTTCCTGTGGTCAAAGGATATCAAATGAAGCAGGCTTGTCTGGATGAGACGTGGTTCCCATCTATAACCGTGGCCAAGGGGTTCCCTTCCAAGAGATTGTAAGTGGCCATAAAATTGATCATTTTAGACTTGTGCATTTGACCATGTTATTTGTCTGTACTGGTCAGGATTGTCACTTTGAGTTTTACATTTGTTTTGTTTTGTTTTGTGTTTTTTCCACTCACAATCTCACACGGGTTTCCAATCTTTTTGTCTAGTTTCTTGTCCACTTCGGATTAAACCCTGTAATTTCTCTTGGGTTGTCTTTCACCCTTTCGTTTACTCTACTGTAGGTGTGCCACTATTTAAATATTGTATCTATTGGTAGGATGAAACTCAATATCAGTTCATATGCACCGGCATTGACCTTGTAACTCTACACTGGAATTACCATGATGATACCATATAAGTTGTAATTGGTAGCTCCAATCATTCTGATGAGGTCTTACCCTGGAAAATGGATGGAATTAGCTTGGATTGAACAATATTACTACGTTTGTGGTTCGTCTTAACTTCGGTTCACAGGTTTCTTTACCCTTGGGCGTGGTTGGAGGCTAATGTTTGAGAAAAATTTTGAAGAAGAAATTATGTTGGACCAGGAGGCCAATAGCATTTCGCTATTAGGAAATTAGACCGGTGAATTGATAGTTCCAAGTTTGAATTGATAGTCCAATTCTCTTATTTAAGGAAGTTGCTCAAAAAAAAAAAAAAAAAAATCCGATTGATTCCAATTGATGGACTATTTAATTAGATTAGTGAATTATAGTGAATTTTTATTAAAAAAAATTTATTTTTTTATTTTTCATAAAAATTATATAATTATTTTATTTTAATAATATATATATATTTTTATCTTTGTATAATATAAAAATATTAATTATTTTTTTCTTAAAAAATATTAGTTCATCGGACAACTTAATAGTTAAATTATAAAACTTATCAAACTGAATTTTAAATTAAATCAAAATTTGATTTGAATTTTAAAATTAAGATTTGCATTTCGAAAATTATTAAAAAACTAATTTAATTAATTGACACAAACAACTCGGTAATGTTTCTGATGGGCAAATCAAAAACTAATTTAACTAATCTAAACAACGCGGTCACTGTTCACATCTTCGCTGTCTTGAAAACACAGAGAGATAAGCGAGTTCGGGATATTCAACGGAAACCTTTGGTCTATCGATTTCCTCCCAAGTAATAAAAAAATAGTATTTCCGTGCCCTTATTAATATTTGTCGTAATCTATATATATATATATATATATATATAATAATAATAATAATATATAAAATTAAATTTCAGGAAATTAATATGGGAGTAATGAATTGTCCTCTCAACTGTCCGAGGGAGCATGAAGGGCCAAGAACCAAAGGTAATCTCTTGGTGGGGCTGGCGTCCTCCTCATTTGTTAAAGTTTTGATCTTGGCTTGGGCTTTTTTTTTTTTTTCCTGTTCTGTTTTAGTCCCATAATACGAAACTCTATATTTCGCTCACTTATTATCGCTGCCTGATTAGGATGATAAAAGATGTTTCCTGTCTCTCATTTTTTGCTATCTCACTTGAATATATTTGTTAACAAGTAGAAAATGGTACGTCCAATTTTTTGTCTGATTTTGTTGTCTTTTCCTCGTTTCCTGCTTTTAAGTAATATTGTCTCTAATTGTTTAACTCTGTGGTCGGATCAAGTTCAATGAGAAAACCCTTTTAGCTATGATATTTCTTGAGTGGCAATGCAATCCATGGTTGGCTGAAGGGTTAATGTGTTCTGAAAGTTATCATTTTGTTCTGGAAAAATTAGCCACAAGTCATGTCTCTCTCTCTCTCTCTCTCTCTCTCTCTCTCTCGTATACTATATTTTTCTCCATTAATAGTACTATAACTGTGCCTTCACTCCCTCCTCGGGAATTTTTCGATCACACTTGCAATGAGTGGTTCTTTTATATTTTGCCACGGTCTCTGAATTTTGTATATCCAAATTATTTTCGTTTTTTTCTTGTTAAAAGTGTACGAGATAACCCTGATGAGAGGTTTGCCTTGTGTCTTCACCTCAACTGGATTTTATGGAATATAGACTGGTTCTATGTTTTTGCCTTAATGGCAGATGCCAAGAGTGGAGGACATTCTTAGTCTTCCAGTCCAGGATCCTCCATTTGCCAAGTTTTCTGCCGTTCATACGAAATGGGTAAAAGTCGAAGGTGGTCGCCAAGGAGGTGATGATCTTATCCCTTTTGCTAGAGTTGATCATTTCGTAAAAGGAGAACCTTCAAATGCTGAATGCCCTGCTAGCTTTCGGATTGAGTCGAGAAGGAAGAGATTTGAGGGAACCATCAGCAAACCAAGAGTTGATGGCTACCTTAAATATACACTGTAGGTTGCAATCTTGTTTGGTACTTGGATGGAGCCACTTTCTTTCTTGGTTTATGTAAAGCAAAATTTGGAATAAGGAATGCTACTTGGTTTATGTTCTATGAAATCTGCACTTTGCCAAGAGCTTCTTAGAGCCCTCCTTTATTTTTTCTCATCATGCGAATGAGTATTGCAAAAGTTGTTTATATGCTGTTGCTGCTCACCAGTCTCAAATAATGTTCTTGGATAAGATAATGTTCTGGAAGAATGAATAATAGCATATGAAAATTAAATGTGCTCGTGTTGAGCCTCTATACATTTTACACAACCCCTAGTTTCATTGAAGTGACAGTTTAATACATCATACATGGTGGTGCTTTGTGAGATATTGGTATGGGGAACGGGTCCAACACAAAATCTGCAACTGGGAAAGGGAGCAGGCCAGGGAGGCATCACCTGATGAGAGGCTGCCTTTGCCATTTTACAATAAAGTGCTTGTACTCCCGCCCCCTCCTGGCACTTGTCATACACAACCAAGAATACGTGTAGACAAAAGAGGGGCCCCATGTCATGGAATGCTGGATCTTGATGCTGTTGGGACAAGAGCCATGCATGCTCTGAGGATTTCAGAAGAATTGCGCCGGAAAGTGATGTCTATGCTATATGTTGGAATATCTTCGGACAATATAATCCGCCATCATGCAGAGGTGGCGCAGGGACATGATGGTCCCCAAAATCGTGATGATTTCCTTACCCATAATGATGTTCTTAACATGGAGAGAGTTGTTAGTAACCCTTCGCATAAGTTGCATGCAAATGATAATCTGAGTGTAAGGATTTTAGTGCAGCGTCATTGGAAGCATGTTTTCTTCTTCCAAGACAACTCTGGCAGAGAACCATTTGTTTTTGGGGTACAAACTGATTGGCGACTGCAGCAGATGCTCCGTTATGGACAGAGCAGTTCAGTAGCTTTTCATTCAGCATTTGGCAAAAAGAAACTTAAGGTATACTCCTCCCAGAATAAAACAACTCTTGGGCATATTGCAAAACGAGATCATATGATTAAAGTTTGTGAGTTGTGACCAACAAGTTATAACGTCGCCAAGGATAAATAACTGAAAATAAATAAAAACCAGCTTCAAAGGCAACTTCTGCATGCCAATGTGATCATGTTATCTTGAATAACTACGTACCTGTTATATAAAAAAGATTATTTCCCCTAAAAAATCCCAGATTATTTTGTACTCTTTAATTGAAATATCGTTTTCCTTTTGGATAAGGCCAACTGTCAAAATATTTATTCCACGTTTAGCCTGCTAGCATGATGCTTGTAGTGGTGGATTATAATTGACCTGGTGATCTTTTCTGCCCTGCCTCCCTCTTTTTACACCTATGACAGCATCCTCTGCGCACTTTGCTTGTTTTTGACTCATCTCAAAATGCAATTCCAGTTGCTTGGGTTGTTACCTCCTCATTGCATGATCAAGATACATTCAAATGGATTATTCCTCTAGCAGAAAGGGTCAGAACCAAGGAACCCATATGGAAGCCTAATGCCTTTTTAGTGGATGATTCATCTTTTGAGACCGCAGTCATCAGGTAAAACTTCAGTGGGTCCTTTTAACTAATTTAATTAAGTTTGACTTAAAAGTATAAATGCCATGATTTGCAGAGAGGCTTCCCATTGTCGGATTTTACCGTGCATCTGGCATGTTTGCCGTGTTTGGATAAGAAACCTTCTGAAAAAATGCCATAACACTAATGTGCAGCAGGAGATGCATAAGCAACTCGGATGGATTTTGTATTCCACAAGAAGTGGACCTAAAGCTGCAGATGGAGTTGTAGAGTTCATGCAAATATATGTTGACCAAACTCTCTTTATGGATTACTTCAAGAGGAGATGGCTACCATATCTAGATGCAAGATTGTTTTAATGCCCGATTGTATGCAGGACAACACAAATATTTCGACACTTGGGAAAACCCATTAGTCACTGTAACTGCTGCTTTAGGCAATGCAATTGATAAAAGAGGATCATCACCTTCCACGACGGCCTAAAGTTTTATTTTCTTTATTGTTTCTCAGAGCTATGGGTCAATGCCATAAGGTCACTCCCCATGGCCAGTATAGGTCATCTGGCTGCAATTGAATCCTATCACTGCAGGTTGAAAACCAAGATCTTCGGAGTGCAACATGCTAAATCTTGGACAAGAATTGACTGGTTTATCCACACTTTGACAACTGAATTTCATTCTTCATATTGGTTGGAACAATATAGTCTGGAGGCTGAGTATTTTGCAAATATGAGAGATGAGCATTTTTTTAACTAATGTTTGGTGTGAGGCCCTGCACACACCTGATGTTGATGTGATATTGGACGAACAAAATCTCCGGCTTGCAAAAGTCATCTCTCAAACCAACATAAGTTTGGCATATGTAATTCAGAACCCTGGCTCTGAATTCTCCTCTGTGATTGCCCTTGGTCAGGGCTGGGAAACCTTTGCAAACATGTCATAAAGGTAGCAATTCTATGCAAAGATCGGCAGGTCGCAAGGCCATTATTGGCAGCTTAAGTTTATCAGCAGACCTTGCTCACACTTTTGCAGAACCCCCCTGACAATACTCTAGTTCTTGAGCATGCTATTTTGAATGCAACCCACTTACAAGAAGAGATCGAAGGCTTGGAAGAACTGTCTACCGATGGGCTGCTCCAGCGGTTTTCCCGCTGAGATGAATCCTCAAATGGGAGAAAACCCTCCACTTTTACCATACGGTCATTGATAGGATTATGGAATATATGCCAGGCATTTGCTTCTCAGCCAAAGCATTTCTTATCAAGCAACAATGGTGGTCAATGAGAAGTTGCATTATTTTTATAGGTCGGTGATCGAGCATCAAAACAAGTCAGAACCTTCATCAGCATGCTTTAAATACTTGAGTGCTTGCATTCCGGTTTTTATTGCATTATATCTCAAGGCCTTGTAGTTGTTGTATATGCCAATTTTTTAGTCAAGCTTTTAAACATATTTATTTCTGTTGAGATTTTTGTCTCGTGGGTTGCCCTTTGCTTGGAATTTGGTGTGCTTTCCCTGTGTTCCTCTTACCCAATGTCGTATTGACTCTCAATACGTGTAGGTTATGTGATACTCGGGATCCATGGTTGCTCATCCTCACGTATGGAAATAAATCTCGGACATGGAAAATGGTAATAGCTCTGCTGACACATTCATGCAAATAAAACAAACCTTTTTCTGACCACTTCCAATGCCTTTGCGGTTGATCAGGCTCTGAGCACTTCATCCTAATTAGACAACCTTGCAAAAGTAATCCATGTCTTTTTTTGTTGCAAGGCAGATGGTAAAGATAGCCACAGCAATGTCGGGTGGAGATGCCGAGATTCCAATTCCGAGCAGCCAAGAGCATCGAGTAACTGGGAGCTGAGGAATGTTTTCTGCTTGTAGCCATGGTAGTTGACCCGAGAACTTTTAGTTATGAAGAATTTAGAATAGTTGAGTCTATGAAAAGAATTATGTGGTCAACTACAATTAAATTTAAATTTAGAATTTTGTTGTTGTTGTTGTTGTTGTGTGGCAGGCATGGTGGTCTAACAAGATGACATTCTATATGCATTAATGCCCTAAATTGCAGTCATCAATGGTTCAAAGTCAATGGTAATTGCAAAATTATGAATTGCAATTATTGGCACCCGATTGTAACTTTTTCACCATTTCGTTAACCAAGAAGGAGAGATCGTGATTCAGCGGAAATTTACACCATATTTATGTAAAATCTCATTATATGTTTATAGAGAAAAATTAATCTTAATTCCAAAATTAAAAATGACAGTTATTTAGAGGAAGGAACGGTCTTGGAATTAAAGAATTTTGCTATATATATCATTTTTGAGTTTTTTTTTTTTCCAAAATTTTTAACATATTACCACATCAGCAATTTTGTAGTTAGGATTAAGAAAAGACTTCTTTTTTTTTTGTTTTTCCAGCTTTTCCAATAATATATTATTGGCATTATGTTAGATTAGATTCCAAAGATTCCGCATTGTTGACCTCCCGGGTCGAGTTGGGTGCCTGGAAGAGGCTTTGAATTTCATTGAGAAAATGCCGATAGGACAGGACGTTGGTACTTGGAGTCCTTTAACGAGGGCATGTGCAAACCACCAGAGCATGGAGCCATGCCTTTAAATGTCTCGTAGAGATAAATCTTAATAAGGATGGTCATCCCCAATCAAGGAGCCGACTAGCACACAATCCAGCTCTTCACCTATTAGCACCATGGCCGCCTGCTTTGTCCCCTAACACCGCCAGAAAGGATCCCTCCCAGGCAAGGAGAGACGTGTGCCGTCGACAGAAGCATTCGCACCCCATCAGTTCTGAGTTAGTGACAATTATGCTAAGCTAGACCTGAGTATTGGTGTTCCACGGATTGTTAAAGACATAGGTTCCATTATTCCTTTTCAATAGAGTTCGTGACATTTGCATTGTTTCCACCACTGCTGATATTTTGGAACAAATTTTTTCATGTGCAAAGTAAGTTTTTTCTTATTCTTTCAGCACTTTAAAATTTGAAGTCTCTCTTTTTTTTTCTCGACAAAGGGAAAATGACGAAGAATGAGAATGAAAAAAATTTAGTATTTAAGAATTTATTAATATTTTATATTTATAATAATATTTTAAGAGATTTTATCTTATTATATATTCTATTATTTAAAAATAATTTTATTATTCAACGTGAATATTATTTTATTTTTTTATAATTTTATTATTTTTTATATTTAATTAATTATTTTTAAAAAATAATTTAATTTTATTCTCTTTAAAAACTAGTTATAAATATTAAAATGAGTCTTGAATAATACATATTTACTTTTTGTTTTTCCCTTTTGTCCTACATCACAAATGTTACACCAAATGGAAATAAGGAATGGAGAACCAAAGTAGGCCAAAAAAGAAAATTGGGCGATTGGTTAGAAAAGATGAGTAACAAAAAGGAAGCATAAAGTAATCAAACACAAAGCTACAAATTCTAAAGGCTAACATCCAAATTCCCAAACAAGATCCATAAAGAATGGGCGGTATTTATTTCTCTTTAGAGAATCATAAAATCTTGTTCCAAGCTTCTCAAAAATCTGGTAACATCGTTCAAATGCATTCAGAGGAAGGTTTCTGCTTGGTACTCACTTTCCCAGATGAAGTTTAAGCCAACTAGGCATAATCAGACAACCAGAGCATTAAAAATTGGTAGGGTGTATTTGTAAGTCAATCAGGTATACCTCTAGAAGAGGGATAAAACATAGTCAAAAGGCAAAGACGACCATCCACCTCGGCTATTTCAAGAATTAATAATGCCAAACACAATATACAAGACCAGATGCTTATTCGATAATGGTTAGAGATATAAGATAACCTTTAAGTAAAATGGGAGTGAGATGGTTTCCAGCCAACATTCTTCTTAATCTTCCTAACAAAAGATGATGAACAGGGAAAATAAATTAGGACAAGTTAAAAATTATAAGAGGATACTAACAATACATATGTGATTGCAATAATCAAGTCAGTTTTGAATCTGCACGCGACTGCAGGACAGAATCAAGTAAGCAACACTTAAAATTGCCACAAAGGGTAGTGGGACTTTGTGCAGAGATACGCTAGCAATGTTTTCATTAGCTAAAACATAGACAACTCATCCTGGTAACTGGCTTCATCCTTCTTAGCCAGACGTTTAAATATATCAACTTAAACCATTGTTGCCTTATGATACTTACCAATGCCACGAATTACATTAATTGCTACCTCCTACCCTAACGTTTAATGGTCCCAACATTTCAAAACACGATCGAAAGTGCCTACAATGCCGACAATGTGCTGAGCAGAACAAGCAAAATCATAAGAACTTCACTCCTTTCAATTGTAGATAACAGGGCACTTGGTAACTAACCTTCACCCATTTTGCTGAGTATTTTATCTATGAAATGGAAAAGGAGAACAAATAAAATGCATTCCTAGCCAAGCACAAAGGTAGTTAATAGCAAAAACAACGTATAGTAAAGAAAGTAGCCCAATGAAACAAATACTATCTATTTTCAAGCAAAAAACAAGTCCCCATTCTTCCTTGTAAGTATTTTGCCGATTCAACATATATTCTAATAAAATAACCGAAAAAAAAACGGAAAAAAAAAGGAAAAACTTAAATGAAAAGCTCACTTCTTAGAGCGAGATTCTTGCCAAGATTGAACACGTAGTGCCCTTCATGATCGTCTTCCCCCATCGGCGACAGCATGCTCAGCCGCCCTTTTGTTTTTAGCCCAACTGGCAACTGCTATGCCTACAAACGTCCGTTCAACAGAACACCTCTTGTTCATGTCAGATGCGATTCTTGAGCTCTCTCAAAAATTCTAACCCTGACCCTAGCTCTTTATCTAAAGACCAAAAAATGAACAAACCTCTGCATCAAATGGCGCTACATGCCACGCAAGTTGACGTCATTTCCTGATTCGCTTCCTCTCTATGTTCCCTACTTCTACACCTACCATTTAGAGTTCGGGATGATTTATTGATGTCCAAAAACTAGAAGAGAAAATAATATGGAGGCAGAGATAGAAAGGAAAAGGAATCAAAGGATCGATTACCCATCTTTAGATTAGGGTCGGTTATGCATAAATAGGATTTTATTAGTCCTGTAATAATAAAAATAATAATAATTATTTTTTATCAAGTGGAAGGCCCTAGCCCTATAATAAAGTAAAAAACAAGCCTAAAAGGCGACCAAATGAGAGCCTACTAACCATATCATGCTTAGGCAACCGTAGCACTCCTGTTAGCGGTTTCTCTTAATGACCTCAATCCCTTGAGAGAGCAAAATTAGCGAGTGAGTTTGCAACTAAGGGCCTGTTCATCTTAATTGGGGTTTTCAATTTTCCATTTTTTTAATATAAAAAAAAAAAAAAACACAAATCATGTTTGCCTCACACTACTTGATTTCTATTTTTCACTTAAGAACCACAAACACTTTCTCTCGTACAAAACAGGCAAAGAAAGTGACAATTTCACGATTCTTTTTTATTGCTTCCTGTTTGTCGCTCAATCCGGAGTCAAAGTTAGAGAAACACTGACCATGGTCTCTTTCTCTGTGCAGAGAAAAAAAAGAGCATAAAGGTTAAATTTGCTACATATCCTCTTTTGCTTTCTTTATTTACTAATTATCATTTGCATTTCTATTTTAATTTTGTTTCAATCATATTTATGAATCTTATTGCTACGAGTAAGCATTGCTTCTACTGTACATCAAGTTTGGGTTCTTTATATATTTATTCTTTCTAGGTTCCATAGATTAATCAAGTCGGGGGTTTTAATATTATTTATTTAGAATTTTAATATTAAGTCTCCAAGGGCCCTCTTCATAAAGCACTTTGTCAGGTTTGTTAAAAGTTTAAAACTCATCACCCCTTTCAAACTGCTTGAAACAAAATTGAAGCGTGAGAAATTGGAATAATCAAAAGCTAACACTTGATTGAACTTATAAAGAGTTTTTAAAGTCTATTATAAAATAAATAATGTCTTTTAAAAGAAAATTAATTCATTTATATTTAATAACCAAATAGATTTAATTAATAACTTAGTTGAATATATTGTTATATAAGATTTTATTTATAGTAAAAGGTAACAGCTAATAAAAAAGTAAATAAATATTAATATTAAAATTTTTAAACTTAAATTTAAAGTCACTTTACTAGGACTCCTAATTAAATAAAATTTTTTAAGTAATTAAATAAATTATAAAATTAAAGTAATTAAAATTATAATATTAATTGTAAAATAATAAAAAATAATTTTTAAGATATATCTTATTTCAAACTCCTCCATTTGAATGAAGTTCACTCTTAATTTGATGATGAGGAGCTGGTGTCTTTTATGTGATAGGAACAAGTATTCTAAATATACTAAAGTTTTTAATTTGCTAAATTCCATTAAATCACCAACCCACCACACAAATAACAATGTTAGAGTATAACTAAATTTTTTCATCTTAATAAAATCAACATTATCTAGAATAGCAAGAGATTCAACAAAATCTTACATCTTATGGGTTATAGACAATCAAAACTTATAGGATCCACCACTAATTCAATCTTCTAATTAACACAATTCTTTTCAACAATATTTTCCATAAGACTAGACTCTGCCTCATTGTAAGTACATAAGACATCAATTATTTAATCCATGTAAAAATCTTTAACAATCATGTTTGTTCTTTGTCTTGATCTATACTTTTAAAATTGCCTTTAAACTCTAAGGACACCTTATTATCACAATGACAAATTATTTTGGCTAACTATATTAAAAGATTGAACAAATTTTACATTATTTTTAGGTGTTACTATAAGCATGGCACACTATTTAGTTTGTGGTGTCTCATAATAATCACAATTATAATTTTAAAAACATCAACTTAATTTTTTATATAGCTTATACAAAATATCATTATAATAATTGGGGTAGAACTTTAAGATCAATAATTTATGTATCCTTAACTAAGACTAAATTTTGGATTTACCTCACCAAAGTTGATATCATTGCCTATTAATCCATTAATCAACTATAATCATAATCAAGTTTGCTCCTTATAAGTCTAACATTTTATTCTTCCTTAATGTTATAAAATTTAAAATCTAGTCACTTTACCAAATCTTTCAATAGTAAATCCCCATCAAAAAAAGAAATTCCTTTAAATTTAAGAGTACGACTACTAATAGATTGATTATATGAGCAAAATCTTTAGTGTAAGATCTATTATATTCATGATGCTAATAAAATACTTTATATAAAATCTTTGTTTCACGATTATCATTGTTGAAAAGGTTGTTTTAGATTCTATAAGACAACACTAAAATAAGTTAAACCTATTTTAATAATTATTAATGTGAAACATAAGTACAAAAAAAAAAAAGGATACCAAATGTCAACACTTAGTTGAACTTTTAAAATTTTTTTGAAATTTACTAGAGGATAAATAATAACTCTTAAAAAAATTCATATTTGATAATTGTATAGACTTAACTAATAACTTTCTAAATAGAATATTTACATAAAAATCCTATTATAATAATTTTTAACTTTAAAAGACAATGACTAATAAAGAGGTAAGAAAAATATCAATATTTAAACTAAAGTCACTTTATTAAGATCAAGTTAAAATATTTTAAAAAATTAAATAAATTATAACATCAAAATAATTAAAATTAAAACATTAATTATAAAATAATAAAAAATAATTTCTATGACATATCTTACATTATTGCAAGTTGCAAGGATTATAAACCCTAAGTATGACTAATTAATTATAATATTTTAATTACATTAATGATATATTTTAACCTATTAAATATAAGTTTTGATATTGTATCAAGTGTTAAGTTGAGTTATTATCATTGATAATCAATCTATTTGGCTTTGAGACCTATCTCCCTTGATGTCTTATTTACTAAATCTCTAGGTAACCTGTTTATTAAAGGATTAATAATGTTTTGATTTAAACAATTAAAGCTAATTGTGATCACTCTATTTATGATCAAATCTTTAAGTTAATTGTGTCTAAATTTAATGTATCTAGATTTACTATTATACATTTGACTATAAGCATTTACTAAAGTTGCAATATTATCACAGTATAAAAATAATTGATATTGACTTTGATTACAATGAGATCTTATAAGGCAAGTCCCCTTACCATTTCATTTATTTGCCATTAAAGTTAATGCTACAAATTATACAACTATGGTAGAATCTATTATACAAGTCTGTTTCTTATAATCTTAAGAAATTCACCTTTGCCAAGCATAAAGATCCACCATTAGTAGAAGTATGACTCTTTTTATCAGTGATAGGATATATAAGTATTCTTTTAACGTATAATGGTGACTTGTATAATTTATATCATAATCCTTTATTTTTTGTTAATACTTTAAAAGTTTGTTTACTTTATGCCAATGTATTACTCATGTATCTACTTATTTTATCAACTGTATAAGCTTTGTGTCACCTTGTACATGTCATTGTGTACATTATATATCTTATTACTTTGATATATTCCAGATCTAACATTGAAATTTGAACACAATAAGTAAATTTCATGTTGGAATCAAAAGGAATAGAGGTTAAAATACAATCTAAATGATTGAACTCATTGAGAGCTTTTTTAATGTAATATAATAAAGTGTTATGCTCTTTTGATCATATAGGATTTTGATTCCAATGATGACATTTACCTAGTCCATTTTTATCATATTGAAATTACTTGATGAAAGCATTTTGGTTACTTTAACTTATTCTAAGTTAACTCCAAATATTAACATTTTATCCACATTAAACAGATAATAACATTTTTTCCTTCATTGAACTTTTTGTAAATACATTTGTCTAATCCACTAATCTTGAACCCATTAACAAGTACTACCTAATTAAATTTTTGGTATCATTGCCTAAGTGTTTTCTTTAGTCAATACAAGAATATAACATTACCTTTTTTCTTGACCAAGTATAATAAACCCTTCAAGTTACTTCATATACACATCTTCTTTTAATTTACCATTTAAGAACAATGTTTCAACTTCCATTTGATGAATTATTAAGTTATAAATTAAAGCAAGTACAATAAGTACCTTAATTATAGCAATTTTAACCATTCGTAAATATGTATTAAAATAATCATCTTAAAATTTTTTGTAACTAGTTTAACTTTAAATTTGTCAATAATTTTATAGATCTACATTTTCTTTTTTAAAATAATTTTACTTCTAATTGGCTTTAAACTAAGTGAGAGGTCTACTAGTTTTAAGGTTTTAGTACCCTTAATTGAGTCAATTTCATCATTTATTAGTTCCTTTTAAAACACGACATATCATGATTTTATTATTTTACCAAATGTCTTAAGGTCATCTTTAATATTAAAGTAAAATGAAATTGGATTATTCCTTAATTCTCTTGTTTCTTCAACTAGGAATATAAAGAAATCAAAACCAAACATCTTTGCTTTCCTTGATTGTTTGCTCCTATGAAATTAATAAATTCATTATCTTCATTTTGTTTAATCAAGAATTATTTTCCTTACCACAAACTTATTTATATTCTAGAACTTTAAAAGTTGAGATGAGTATCTTCATAAAAAATAACATCCTTAATTCAATAATTGTGTTAATATATATTAAGCTATTAAATTATATGGTTATAAATTAATAAGTCTTATCATTGTGAGCTTATCTTAAGACAATGTACTCAACTTCACTTTCACATAGCTCTTTCCTTTTGGGTTTATGAACTTTAACAATTATTCTACAATTGAAAACTCTTAAGTAATTAAGTTTTAGCTTTCTTTTATTCCAAAATTCATATGTGATTATTTTGTTCCTTTAATTTGAGACTTTATTTAAAGTTAACATGCTTTAACTAGGGTCTTACCACAAAATACAAGATTCAAGTCAAAAATTTGATAGCATGACATTGACCATTTTCATTAACATGCAAATTTTACATTTAACAATACTATTTTGTGGTGGTGTGTAATGAGCAACAGTTTTATGAATGATTCTTTTTAACTAAAAAAATGTAGTATTATAATAATTTTTTCCTATGCCAAATTTTGAGTATTTGATGAAAGATTCACATTGCAATTTAGTTTAAGTTTTATTCACTTGGAATCTTTCAAGAACTTTATTTTCAATATGCAATAAGTAAACATAGCAAAATCTTAAATAATTATGGCTGAATATCACAAAGTATTTCTTTACTTTTAGTGTTTGTGTGTTGTACAAATTACACACCTCACTATGATTAAATCCAACATATTTAACGATCTTTGAATGCCTAGAAATATAATTCTAGTTATTTTCATTAGCATAAAAATTGTGCATTTATTGTCAAATTTATCAAAATATGACAACAAGTTCATTTTAATCATATTATGAAATATTTTAAAATTTATATGTCTTAACCTATTATGCTATAGAAAAGAATGCTTAACAATATAAGTACAAACATTAACATCATTATTAGCAACAACATTGAGTTTGAACATATCTTCATAAAGATAACCTTTTTTCATAAACCCACTTCCTTTAAAGAAAATAAAGTTATTAGTTTTGTATTCAAATTTGAACCCAAATATATTTAAAGAATACTTGATAATAGAGTTTTTCTAATTTTTGAAACATAAAATACATGAGTAAGAGTGCAACTCTTTCATAAGTGAATTGCAATTCTACTTTCCTAATTTTCATGATAGGACCAATGATAGAATTTTTCATATATAAAATAGTGCCATTGTTTACTAGTTTCACAATTTTGAAGAAACTTTTGTTCTTGCAAACATATTAGGTAGCATCAAAATCAACTCACTAACCAATGTTATTCTTAGCAAAATTTATCTCTATGATCATAGAAACTATTTTATTATCTATTACTCATAAGGATGCCAGTTCTCAATGCCAAGTTCTCTTTTTTCTTCTTGAAGAGGTGTTACTCATATTTGTAGTGCCTTTTCTTATGACAAAAATGGCAATTGGTCTTTTTTCTTCTATCTTTTGTCTTTCCTTTTATCATTATTTGATTGATTCTTTCTCTATTTAGTGAACTTGTTTGATTGTCTTTCTTTAACAATATGCACCTCCGAAACATGAGAATCATGTTAATTGTTTTCTTTATGCATGTGAAACTCTTTTTTTACACAAAAACAGTTAACAAAACTTTCAAGAGTTATGTCCCCTGTCTTATGTTTCAAGCTTTTCTTGAGATTTTTCAATGATGATGAGAGTTTATCAATATTAGAAGTTACAATAGTTTTATTCACAAAATTTTTTATCATAAAAACTGATTCAAAATCTTTTTAATATCAATAAATTGTTCTATTACTAGCCTACTATTAGTCATCTTAAAACTATAAAATTTTGAGACCAGAAATTTCGCACTAGCCGCATTCTCTTGTAATTCATCTCCAATTATTCCAAGAGTATCTTTGCTGTAGGAATGTTATAGTAGACATCAAAAAGTGAATCACTTATGGAACTCAAAATCTTAGCAAATCTGATCATCTATCTCTCATTTATGTTTCTTTTTGGAGTCAACGTCAACAATAGTCTCATTTTTGTAAATTATTTAAAATTAGAAGTGAAGATGTTACCATCATCACAATGTTTCATAAAGTTGGAAATCAATTTATTTAAAGTGACCACCATAATTTGTCTTAAAATTATTAGAATTGAAAATTGTAGAATTACTTCAATTAAGACAAAATTTATTCTCACTTATCTACAATAGAGTTTATGCAAAGTCTTTTGTAAACTAAAATAAAATACACCTTATCACACTTTGCATTATTAAAATTAAATTCATTTTTAAGTGTGTAATTTTCCAAAATTGTTCTTAAAATAGTATATTGATTTTCTACGGTAAGACCAGAGACAACAGAATGTTTTTATAATAATTAGAGGGATACGAAAAATTCTTTTGATGTCAAAAACCTAACCTGCTGGAGATGTTCAAGCCATTGGCAACCCACTCTTCATGACTTTTTACTAGCCAAACGCCTTTTCCTCGATTCGAAACCTTTGCTTTTCTTTTCTTTTTGAAAATGCATCAATATGCTTGGGCAAGTTTACCATCCAAAACAATGGAGTATGGAGCGCGATGTATGAGTCCACTTAATGGATTTTGTAGTTCTAACCTGTAGGATTAAGGATCAGTCCCACTAGGTGAGCGTGGATCGACTGCTCAGTTTCTCTCTGCAATGGCAGAAACGATAGCATTTTGAATACTTTTGCCCTGAATCGTCAGACACTGGTACCAAATCTGGCCGAGTGAAGCAGCCATGGAGTAAGAACTTCATGGAGCTGAAATGTAGAATTTGGAATTGAGCGGAACAGAGCGGTCCCCGGAGCCATTTCCATGTCATCAAAGTTCTTGGCATTTCGGCGGATTCTGTGCCCAGCAGGCCATCAAGAGCAAAGTATGTCTTTATGACACCTAATACATCTTAAGTTTTTCTGTAAGATGCAAGTGTTGATTGGCAATGGGAGGAAGAAAAAAATTTGCCAAAAAGCTTGTTCTTTTTTTATTTTTTTTTATTTCACTTCATATATATATATATATATATATATATATATTCATACCACAACAAATATCATAAGGTAAAACTTGCACTATTTAAAAACTACACTTAATAAATTAAAAAAAAAACGTCTGTTTGTGTTCCCAATATGCCCCTTACATTCATTTTACTATTAAAGATGAGGAGTCTTAGTCTGTTTGTCTTTCCAACATGTCCCTTGCATTCATTTTGCCCATTGTTAAAGATGAGGAGTCCCACTATTGAAGATGAGGAGTCTAGTTTATCTTTTTGAAAAATTCTCAACACTCCCCTGTACACTTAATTTCTTCCCAACTCTAACCATATTTCTAAACTGCGGAAATCTATTTTTCTTGAGAGGTTTTGTAAATATATCAACTATTTGATTAAGAGTTTTGATATACTTTACCTCAATCTCTTTATGGTAATGCAATCTTGAATAAAATGAAACCTTGCATCTATATGCTTACTCCAATTATAAAACACTGAAATTTTTCATTAGAGCAATGGCTAACTTGTCCACCATAATTCTAGTTGTCTCTCTTTGTGTAAAATGAAGTTCGCGTAGCAATTTCCTTAACCATATTGAATGGCACACACTAATAGTTGTAGTAATGTACTTTGATTCACAAGTTGAAAGTGTCACAACTGGTTGTTTTCTTGAATACCATGAAATTGCATTTTTTCTAAAAAAAAATATAAACCTAGTAGTACTTTTTTGGTCATTAATATCACCAGTATAATCATTATCATAATATTCTTTTAAGTGAACCTTATCTAAAGAAGTACAAAAAATGTCATAATCAAGAATACCTTTTAAATATTGAAGAATTCTCTTTGCAACTTACATATGTTCTTCACTTGAATTCTCTATAAATTGACTCATTGATCACACAACAAATAATATGTTAGGTCTAGTACAGATCAAGTACCTTAGACTTCCCATAAGGCCTCAAAATGCTGTTGAATCAACTTTCTTTAGTTCATCCTTCTTGGAGAGTTTTACCTTATACTCCATCGGGATATTAACGAGATTGCACTCTATCATTTTATACTTCTTCAGAATCTCTCATGCATACGCCTCTTGAGAGATAAATATTCCATCATTCTATTGTTTTACTTTTATCCCTAAATAATATGACATAAGCCCCATATCACTTATATCAAATTCTTGTCTCATTGCCTTCTTAAAATCATCATATATTTGTGGATTATTTCCTATAAAAATAAGGTCATCCATATAAATGCACACAAACAAAATATCATTTTTCTCTTTTTTAACTTATAGTACATATTCATGGATGTACCTTGAAAAACCATTCTCGTGAAGATATTTGTCGAGGTAACTATACTAAGCCCATAGTACTTGTTTAAGGCCGTACTATGCCTTCTTCAATTTCAATACCTTATCTTGATGACCTTCAACCATAAATCTTTTTAGTTGTTCCATATATACTTCTTCTTCAAGAGTATTGTTTAAAAAACCTGACTTCATATTTATTTGATGAATTAGCCACTGGTTTTGCATCACAAGAGCAACCAATAACTGTATTGTCTCTAAGCAAGCAATAAGAGCAAATTCTACTTCATAATCCACGCTATACTTTTGTTTATATCTCTTTATAGCTAATCTTGCCTTGTACCTCTTAATTTCTCCTTTTGCATTTTTCTTTAGCAAATAAATCCATTTAACTCCAATTGCTTGATGTCCTTTTGGTAGTATGACAAACCCACAAGTGTCATTCTTCTTAATAGAATGAATTTCTTCTTCCATAGCTTAAACCCATTTCTTATCTTTAATAGCCGCTTCAAAACTTCATGGTTCATCATTTGCAAATATACAAAAAAGATTCTCACTATTTATTTTTTCAGTAGCATCATAGAGATCTCTTATATCTCGAAATCTTTGAGGTTATTCGCTTGAGCTTATTGGGGAAGGGGTTAAACTTTTGCCTTCAGTCTCTTGGTCCTCATTCTTGTCTTCTTCCAAATAAAGAAGAAAACTATATGTCTCTTTTTCTTGAACATTCCAATCCCATGAAGCGTCTTCCTTAAATTCTATATCTTTACTAATTATAACTTTCTTAGAAACATAGCCGAAACATTTGTACCCTTTAGAGTTCTTGGCATAACCAATAAACACCATCTTTTTGCTCTTATCATCAAGTTTTGTCATTTCATATTCAGATACATGAATATAACCAATAGATTTGAAAACTCTCAAGTGCCTCATACTTGGCTTCTATCCACTTCATACTTCTTGAGGGGTTATTTTCTCTAAACTCCTTATAGGTGAACGATTTGATTGATAAATAGTACATGCAATAGCCTCAACCCAAAACTCCTTAGGCATATTTTTACTTTTTAGCATCATCCTCGCCATGTTAAGAATTGTCTTATTCTTTCTCTTTATGACCCTATATTGTTATGGTGCTTTTGGGACTATTATAAGACGTTGAATACTATTTTCCTCACAAAAGACCTTGAATTCATTAGAAGTGAACTCTCCTCCTCTATTAGTTCTTAGAGTTTTAATATTGTATCCATTTTCTTTTTCAACAAAAAGTTTGAATTTTTTAAATGTCTCAAAAACTTCACTCTCACTCTTTAAAAAATAAACCCATGTTTTCCTTGTGTAATCATAAATGAAGAGCATAAAATATAAGCTCTTACCAAGATATTATGGCATGATAGGACTGCACACATATGCATGCACAAGCTGTAAAGGCTTAATTGCTTGTGAAAGTGACACCTTTGAAAAGCTCTTTCTTGCATGTTTTCTGAATAGACACGCCTCACACAAATGATTCGGGTGATTGAATTTAGGAACTCCTTTCACCATATTCTTTTCTCCTAGCATCTTAAGCCCTTCAAAGTTAAGATGCCTAAATCTCGTGTGCCAAATCCAAGAAGGATCCTTGACATAAGCTTGTAAACACTTTGCTTCTGTCGCTTTTACATATAACATGAACATTTGGTTCTTTGTCATGACAACTTTAGCAAAAAATCTATTATCTTGATTTTGAAGCCACAAATAATTGTTCTCCATCTTCACTTTATGTCCACTTTCCAAAAGTTGACCAATACTTAGAATATTGCTTTTAATTTTTAGAATGTAGTAAACATTATGAAGAATTTTATGGTCTCCATCCTTTGTGGTCAAAATCGCTAAGCCTTTTCCCTTAATCCCTACCTTTGTATCATCTTTAAAATGAACATTCTCGATCTCTTTTGTATTTAACTTCATAAATTTGCTTCTATCTCTAGTTATATGGTTGCTTATGCCATTATCGAGATACCATGTGACATCTTTGTCTATAAAGCCTTCTTTTTGAGAAAGCAAAAAGGTATCACCTTCCATCTCCTTATGCTAAATAAAGTTTGTCTCCTCATCATAGCTCTTAGTTTGACATTTCCAAGAATAGTGACATTTCTTCCCACATGGATGACACTTTACTTGGCTTTTATCCTTTCTCTAATTATTATTTCTCCCTCATCCATGATTTCTTTGAATAATCCTATTTCCACCTTTTTGAAATAAATTTTGCTCGCCTCTTCCTTGATTGCAACCATAGCCTCGTCCATAACTTCAGCCTCAACCACGACCTCGACCTCGACCTTGACCTTGACCTTTTCCTCCTTTGTCATTTCCCTTAGGATTAAAGGAAAATTTTGATTGCAAAACATGCTCCATAAATTCTTGTTAGGTCCTCTTTATTCTCTTTTCATGAGTTAACAATGACCCATTTAACTCGTCAATGGTCATGAACTCTATGTTTTTTGATTCTTTAATTGCCACTGCTACATGATTGAATTCCGTATTAAAAGTGCGTCAAATCTTCTTTACTACTCTTGCATCTTCAATTATTTCATTAAGCTACTTCATTTGATTCACCACCACCAATACTCGAATAAAATAATCTGTTATAAACTTATTCTTCTTCATCAAAATCATCTCAAACTCAGCCTTTAGAGTTTGAAGGTGCACCTTTTTCACTCTATCAACTCCAACTATAGAAATCTTTAGGATTTCCCATGCATCCTTTTCTTTTTTCACATTGGCTATCTTCTCGAGCATGTCATCATTTAATCCTTGATGAATAATTGAGAGTGCACTTTGATCTTTCTTCTTTGCTCACTATCATACTTCTAATTCAACTACAGTTGCAATATCCTTGTCAGTGGGATCCTCATATCCCTTCTCAATAGTGTCCTATAAGCCATGAGATCCAAGTATGGCCTTTATGCGTAGCGCCCATCAGTCATAATTTGTTTTGGTTAGTTGTGGGTATTGGAAGGTAATATTTGTTTTGATCGTCATTTTACCTAAGCTTCAAAATTCAAGCTTTGATACCACTTTGTTGATTGGTAATGAGAGGAAAAAAACAAATTTGCCAAAAAATTTGTTTTTTTTTTATTATACTTCATCTATATATATATATATATATATATAATAAATACAATAAGATAAAACTTACATTATTTAAAAACTACACTTAATAAACTTTAAAAAAACAATGTCTGTTTGTCTTTCCAACATATCCTTTGCATTCATTTTGCTGCTGAAGATATTTTGCTATTAAAGATGAGATGTCCTAGTTTATTCGTCTTCCCAACATATCCCTTGTATTCATTCTCCTACTGAAGATAAGGAGTCTTAGTCTATTTGTCTTTCCAATATATTCCTTGCATTCATTCTGTCCATTGCCAAAAACGAGGAGTCCTACTATTGAAGATTAGGAGTTTAGTTTATCTTTTTGAAAATTTCTCAATAGTAAGGAGAGTCTCTAGAGAGGAGATTGGGTGTGTAAAGTGGCCCATTCATAAAATGTTAGCCGATGGATTTGTAATTGCATCTGATCTGATATTGGGATGACTTATAAGGAGATGGATCTGTAATTGTAATGCCGCCGTCAACTTTTCTTTCTTTGGATTAGCCGATTAACCCAAAACAAAATCTCCTTGACACCCCCCATGGTTTTCTGCAATTTCTATGCGAAGCGCTCCTCAACTCAATTTTGTGAACAAATATTACAGGCACCATGTCCATACGGTGCCTTAAAGTGTTTGAAAGTGGCAAAAACAAAAGCCGAAGCTGCAAGATACTGTTGACTTTCCCCAATTTGTTTGCCACGCATCGGAGAACTTTAAAGCTACAAGTGGGACTGCTCAGAGCCACGAGAAGGAGCATCATGATTTACTTGTGAATAAAGCAAAGCAAGGAAAAGTTGGAAAATTAATATTTCAGTTCTAATTTCTTCTTTACTCTTTTTAAGAAATAGAAAATTTTGCTTCTATACGAGTAAACTGGGCATAGGAGATGAAATACTGATTTTACTCTAATAAATAAATAAAATAAAAGGTATGATTAGAATTATGAAATTCAAATATAAAATACAAATTAATTTATTATAATTATTATATATTTTTTGATTATAACTAATTATTATGATAAGTGTATTTATTTTATATTTAAATTTAGTATCCATCTATTTTTTATAAAATAAAATGATGAATTGATTGTAACTCTGTATATTGTAACTTAGAATAGATGATTGATGAATTGAGCCTTAAACCATCTTACATATTATACTAGTAGGCGGCCGGCTAAAGCTTATGATTAACTGAAGAGCCTCAAATCTTATGATCCAGAGGATAATAACATAAAAGCTTGCGAAAACAGGAAGATTGAAAAAAAAAAAAAGAGTGGAATGAAAAAACACAACTAAAAGCGCAAAGAGAGAGTAAGGAAATTTACATAACAAGAAGGCTAATCCGACTACACAGATGGAAGAGGAGAAAACTTAGAGAAGTCAAGGTTCGATCAAGTCTTCTTCATGATGATGATGATGATAACCAAATCTTACACTATTAGTCTTTTCCAAGATTCTTAAAGGATCAGCGAACCTGGCTGAAAATGACCTACAAAGATTATCCGGCTCCGTCCAGCCTGTTCCTTCATCAAAGTTCTGGGTGTACTCGTCAGGATCATAAGAAGCTTGCACAGAGGTTGCAGGAACGGTGAATATCTTCATCTTATCTCTGCCGATTTTCCTCCAAAACTTTTGCCACTTTGGTTTCGAGTCCTCCTTTCTGTGACCCTGCGTATAGCTCCTGCCCAGATAGATCGTTTCAGTATTCCCTGATGATGAGTTGCGCCACCACCTCTTGATCATCCCCATCTGCTTTATTAATATAATGAATTAAGCCGTTGCCGTGCCACCATCAACAGGTTATGAGGAGTAGAGGCCAGGTTCGTTGCAATTCAACGTTTCTTTTGAAACACTAACTTGTGGGTTAATGATACTGACCACACGCAGCTTTTAGCAGAAAAGGGTACGTTTGTTTATGGAGAAATGGGTTGGTAAGCACTGGACTGACGTGGCTACCCTTGACAAATAGCTCCAAAACTAAAGGCGGGGTCAGGCTCAGCCAGCAGTTTTCAGTCATGAAAGGGACCACACTGGAAACCTAATTGCTATAATTTGATTAGAAGTTCAGCCATCATGCACAAGTGGAACACAGTCATAAGGGATCCGCCATAGGATGCATTATTTGAAACATTATTGAAAGAAGAGAAGGAATATTGTTCGAGCAACACAACCGCTTCCAACTCTTCATCACCGGTGGCAATTGCCCGAATTGTGAACGAAAGAGTCAAAGCCGTCAGGATGAGAATTATGGGCCACTTCGGGTCAAATTAATATAAGTTTCAAGATTTGAAGTCATTGTCACTGACTTTTCAGGATCTCTATATATCGCTATCTGCCCCCCCCCCCCCCCCGTATATTTCCATGCCATCCAATTTCACTCGACATTCACGGCTAACATAAGGTTGCGTGAATAAATAATGATCTTCGAAATTATTGAAGGAGAGAAAATCGATAATATCACTAGTTTTTTTTTTTTAATTTTAATTTTCTATTTTTTTGTGTTATGGATAAATCCATATTGACCGAGTTTGATATGGCTAAAGTAATACTGTTAATTTCATTATATGACTATGATGTTAAAATTCTCTGATAGATTTTTTCATATTTTATTTCTCCCTTCCGTTGCAATTTTTTTGTGACAGTGATGTCAATTTCATGGATATATCGGAATAGCATGGCTTTCGCTCTTTTCTTTATTATCCCTAACTTTTATATTTATATGGAAGAAAAATAACATTAAAAGAGAATATATTAGATTACTTGAATACGAGTTGATTAAGTGCCTGCGTTCGTCCGTCGTGAGTTGTGACGAGTGAGGCGCCACACTCTATATAATAATAATAATAATAATAATAATAATAATAATAATAATAATAATAATAATTTCTTTAGATATAAAGGTCAAAGGCAGACCGCCGTGAGAGTCTATTTTTGCGAGCCGCGTACGACTCTCTCCCCTCGGCCCCGGAAACTGAAAGGTAGTGTAAATGTGTGTGCGTGCTCACGCAATTCAATGGATGTTGTGAGAATACAAAATGGAAATCTATATTTGCAGTTTTTTTTTTTTTTTTTCAAAGAAAAAAAAAATCTATTGGTTTTAGTTCTTTCGTTCCTTCTTTCGCCTGTAGATTTTGAATTTCAAATACTGAGTATAATTTAATGCTCATCAAGTTAAAAATCTAAAATAAGATTTGTAACTTAAAATTCAGATCTCACTTGTGATTAAAATTTTTTATGAATTTTTGATGGAGGCTCCAATCCAAAATTCTTAATTTTCTTAATTTTTATGAATTTCCAGTATTGCCGATTCAAAATGAAACACGGCCGCCGGTCAACTAAACATTTAAAGCAAAGCTTAGTCAGCAAAAGGGTGTCAATTTGCAGTTCCGCGGTGGGAAACATAACTTTTATCTTTTCTTAGAAAAGGAAAAAGAAAGATCAGTTTTAATACATTGATTTATCAATCCACGTTTTATGTCTATAAGAGGTTAATTAATCTGATTTGACTCAATAAAAACGACATATATAAGTGGAAAGTGGCTATAAAAGGGATAAATATTATATATATATATATATATATATATATATATCCCCCATTTCCCTATGCAAATTGAACGGCAGTAATAAAAATAAAAGAGACAAAATGGTCTCTTATGCAGGAAATTAGAAAATCGTGAATTCATAACTGTTTTCACATTTTAAAGTATTTTGATTATAAAGAGAACGAGTGATTTCTAATGGGATTTCACTCGACCCGCGGGCTATCAATCAATATATATATATATATATATATATATATATATATATACGTGTCGCACGCCCTTAAGAGACACGTGTCATGTGTCACGTGGGGATATTGAAGGGTAAAACCGTCGTTTGGGGCCGTCTGTGGCAGGGTCACGTGTGCTTTTGGTGTTTTAAAAAGAGGAGGAAAAAAAAAAAAAAGGAGGGAAAAGAAAGTCTCGTACCGACCGAACTCAGGCGCTCGGTTGAATTTGCAATTGGTAAAAGAAAAGAAACGTGGCTATGAAAACAGAGTCTGTAGACTAATCATTGTCTGCCACGTGTTACCAAAATTTAGAGATAGAGCGACGATTGCCTGCCTAATTTAGTTGGACTAAAGAAAAGGTTCGTCAAAATAAATCAATTCTTGCCGCGTTTAATTCTATCAATCCGTGTGACGACGCTTCACAATGTTTTAGAACCCTATAAATATATATATATATATATATATATATATATTTTAAAAAATAATAATAAAATTGAAAATATTTTTAAATTAAAAATAAAAAGATTAAATATGACTAAAAAGATTATATATTTTTTAATTATGATTATTTTATTGTGTAAATTTTAAATATACCTAAATAGTTATAAATATAAATTAAATAAATTATAATATATATAAAATTATAACGAAGTAAATTAAATAAATAAAATATATGTTAAAATTATAATTTTATTAAAATATTAAAAAAATTATATATTAATTATTGAGGAAATGTTAAAATAAAAATTAATTAAAATACTTAATTTTAATAATATATATTTACACTAAATTTAGGTTTAGGCATTGTTCAAATTTTGAATATTTGATTAAAAATTTTCAAATAATAAAATTTGACATCATACTATTAATTAAATTTGATTTAAGTTAAATTTGCTAGTTAATCTAGAATTTAAAAAATAATTAGTTAAATTAAATTAATTTTAGGAGAATTTTTTTAAATATTTTTTGAAAAATTAAAAGGAAATTATGTTTTTTTAAGAAAACAAAAAAAGAAATATGTTAAAGTAGGTTTGTTTTTTTCATTTTAAGGAAACTTAAGAATTAGGTTTTTTTTTTCGTTTCCAGGAAAAAATAGTTAAATTTGAAATATTTTTCTTCTTTTTTTAAGTCATTCCTTTTTCCTTTCTAAAAATAATTAAGAGTTATTTTTTATTTTCTTTTTTTTTGTTAAATAATCTTATTATTATGGAGATTTAATTACAATAATAATAAGACAATAAAGATAAGATTTTATGAATAAATATAATATTTATTTGACTATAATTAAATTTGTATTGATTGATTTATATAATATTAATATGATTATAATTAAATCTTCATAATCATAATATATTTTAATATTTTAAATTTATAAATTTATGATAAATCAGCACATAAGTAATATTCAAATTTTTTCTCAACTTAAAAAATATTTACTTGCATATAAATATAAATTATGTCCTATGGCTAAAATTTAGTCTTTGTCATGTACCCATGGGTAAGGATCATGATGTGCATCTAAGCATGAGACACCAAATGCTGAAGGGAAAAAGGGCCATAGCTTTGACATATTTGAATGTGGCCATGTCTTAATATGTGACCACTAAAAGTCAAAAAATTATGATTCTTATACTTAAATTTTTAAAATTTAGAGTTTTATCTTACTATGAAAATGAATTGAGAAAATGAGATAACATAGTTATAATGTCTAAGAATCATAATATAGTAAAAAACATATCATAAATTTTTAAATTTGTGATAAATTGTTATTTGACATGTCATAATTATGTATACTAGGTTTACTTATTGTCATAATGTCATTATTTATATGCCTTGTACTAAATACATGTACTTATATGACTGAAATTAGTTATGACATGTTAATGACATGCTTATGTATTTTTATGTGGAATTTACACAATATGTCATATTTATTTAATCTATCTTTATAAATGACTTGAACATGTTATGTCATATTACTTGAGAGTAATGGCATATTGGGGAAAAAAAATTGAAATTTTATGCTTTAAAGATATCAACAAAATTATATGAGCTAATTTTTCTATAATATAGTTAGCATATGTTCTTATATGTGTCATGTAATTTGCATGTTAAAATTGTTATAAGGAATCTTAATCTCAATGGAAAATCTAAATTATAATAAAAATTCATAAATTGAAAGAATTGAAAATTTTCTCATTTGTTGAACTAAATTTTTGTGAGAATTAACTAGAATAATGAAAAATATGAAAGATGATTACAAACATATCGAACTTTTAATCTCTTATCATTTCTTAAGTTATCGTTAATTTAGTTGAGTTCATTGTAAAATTAATATACATATGTGGTTGTATTAATATCATTATGCATTAGTCTCCTTTTAAATTACCTATAAGCCATGACAACTAGCATTATTGAATAAAATGTAAAAAAAAAAAAAAAAACCTAAGATGCTTAGCTTCATAAAATTCACCATAATCATAAGAGATAAATGTGTTGAAGAAATTTATGTTGCATTATATTCTAGATTTGATGGTGATATTATTACTCACCATAAGGAGAAAAAGAGACTTTTTAAGTTCTAAACAAAACTAAAGGTTAATATTATTTGTATAATAATATTGAGAAATATAAAAATTAATCTCATTAAATGGTTTAAGAAGTATTTCACTTGTAAAAGATATGGCTCACCCTTAAAAAAATTTTAGAGTTATATTTATGATTGGCTAAAAAGAGTTAATGTGAATATTAAATCTTTAATAACTACTTACATTATAAGTGTCATAAGTAGTGTAAAGTAAGATTTGATTGATATCAATTTAAACCTTCATTTAAGTAGTAATACGGGCTACAGTTTAATATTTTCTAAAGGCTATGATCACATATAAAACATGGTATATAATGATTGTGTTTGGTAAATTTATGACATCAAATGCCATATATACTTAAAGATAAATACTTAAAAGTTGCCACGTCTTCTTGTACGTGGCTCAACTCATTAAGCAAATGTTTAATACTTTTATGTGAGTCAATAGGTGAGTCCTTCAATAAAATTAGTTTGGAAAAGAGTTTAAAAAAATAAAAAAATGAAACTAATTAATGTGAGAAGTGAACATGTCAATAAATTAAAGGACAAGAATAATTACTAAGGTTATGGCAAAAAAGGTCAAATGCTTTTAAATGCATAAAATGCATTGAGTAGATAAAGAAAATTGCCTTTTGTTTACATTTTTAGTTTTGCTTAAGATTCTCAATCAGTGTTACTTATCAGATCCTATCCTAAGTAGATGGTGAATTTTGAGTAAGGAGCTATATAATATAAGAACTTAAAGCATGAGTTAAGCATTGATAAATGCTATTAGGATGTAATAGATTTGTAGAGAATTGTTTGAATATTAAAAGGCATTACCACTCATAAATAAAGTTACATAATGCTTTAATCTAATTCTTACATGATATTCCTCATATGCCTTAAATAAGGAAAAATTTGGTCTTTGTCACAATCTTTTTTCATTTAATGGTGGTATAAATGTTTAAGGTAATACCATTTATAATAGTTTTTGCTCAACAAATTCAATTATATGAATAGAAAAGTTCATAATATTGATCATTTTTCCTTTGGTTACATCAACTCAAAAAGGATATTGATGTCAACATTGTGTATGAGAGGTTAGGTTATGTAGGACAACAAAAAATTGAGAGATAAGATAAAGAATAGTCCATCAAACTTACTTGTTTATGTTAATTAGCCCATAAACAAGTATGACCTAATTTGAAAAACAAAATAGCTCTATTTAAAAGGCAATTAAAGTTATATTTCTATTGCTATCAATCTATTATGATATCCATAAACAAAGGATTTCGAGAATAAGATTTTAAACTTGTATTTTACTATATGTATGTAAAGCTTTAAGCATTTGGTCATTTATTTGATCTCCCACTAATATGAGTAAAAGAATACTTTAAAACAAAATTTGTACAATTGAGAATCACAAAAAAAGTAAAAATAAAAAATAAAAAAGCCTAATGAAATAATAAAGATTGACCAAATATGTATATATACATTTAAGCATTTTAATGAGTTTTGTGATAAAAATAGGGAAATGAGGAAATTAGTTGTTCAAAGAATTTTTCAATAAAGAGTTATTACAATAAGAGGAATAGTAGGTTGTAAAACCTATAAGGTTAATGATAACATAAGGAAGAAACTTGCAAATATCATATTTATAAGGTGTATAATTGAGAACATCTTATATATTTGACCTTGTGCCTTAAATTAGATCATTCATTACTTTATGAGTTAAAGGCAAGTAAGAAGTTTGACTTATATAGTATATAACTCTAAACATCAATTGTTATTACTTTTAATTTTTGACTAAAGAGTGAAATTTGTGTCCTATAATGCAAAATATTATGAAAAGGTGTCATATTTAATAATAAGCAAATTAGAAAAGGCATCATATTCAATAATAAGTAAGCATATAGGAATATGAGTAAATTAGACTTATGTGATATCATGTTTTGATGAGAATAAGTCTTTGATTAAAATATAGTTGAATAAGTCTTCTAGTTTATGATAAATTTGAAGATTATAAACTAAATGGTTTACTAAACAATTGAATTGAGAAATGTGATATTTTGTTTCATCCTACTTAAGTTAATGAAAACATTTGGTTTTTAAGAAGTTCAATTGCATGGAAGTAATGTTAAAGTAATCTTATTCTATAAATTTAAGAATTGAAAAGGATGCTAAATTGTTTTCTTTTTAAGACGATTAAAAGCTTAAAACAAATTGATATGCTCTTTCTTACCTTACTTATTCTAAATGAAAGATAGTAATGAAATAAGAAATCAATGAAATCTAACTATGTTTAGAAGATAATAGATTTGCATTTAAGTATAAAATAATAAAGAATTAGTAGATTCTTAGATATACCCTAATTGGATAGATATTAAGATATAAGACTCATTAAAAGCAAATAAGATATGTTTAATAAAAGGGCATGCTATTTTATAAACCTCAAAAGTTTATATTTAAATCATATAATTCTCACCATAATTGCATTTTTATATTTAGAATTATATAAAACATATTAGAAAGTTGTTGTTCATTTGTAGAGAACTAATAGGAACATATATGTATAGAATGCTTGTTAATGTTCATTATAATAGGTCAAGAGTGCAAAAATCACAAACTTTAACATTTAGCATTTTATCTAAAATAATCAATTAGAATATGGCATCAAAATTGCAATAGGAGAATCTAATATATGAATCAGCATTGATCCATGGTGACCACTATATGTATGTTGATCGTTTAAATACGTAGTTTGTAATTCTTTATCTTTATGTTGTAATAGACAAGTAGTTAAATACTACAAGGAATTCATTAAAATCAATAAAAAATGATTGTTTTCTACTTTAAGGTAGAATAACAAAGCTACAGTGCTTAGAAATTTTAACTAATAAATTGTTTAAGAAAGTTCTTAAATAATTTCATTAGAGAAAAGTAGTTTAATTAGCACTCTATGACCTAGTCAAAAAATTTGAGTCCTTCAATGTATTTATCGATTTCTTATGTTAAGTAAAAAAATATAATTGGTACCACAATTTAATAATATAAATAGCAAAAGGTATTGTATGTTTAAGTTGTACAGAGGATGTTCAAGTCAATAAAAGCTTTGATTCGATACATGCATACAAAATGCAATCAATATGATATTAAAATTCTTAAGGGGCACAACAAAATATTCTTTATGTCATTGAGAGTGCTACAAAGAGAGAAATTACACTTAACATATTGTTAAGTTTTTAATAAGAATAATAACTTAATTAAGTGCAAAATGGTAAATGAACTTACTTACTTGTTTAATGGTGAGACCATTATATGAAAAAACAAGAAGCATACATGTATAACCTTATATAAATAAAGGCAAATTTTGTTAAATGTGTTTAGTTTTAGTAAGTGATAATGTTTGTTTGAAAAAGTCTTTGAAATTTTAGAAATTATCATAGATTGCAAATGTCTTTATATGATAATTTAAATAAAGTGGCACCAAATTGAAAGGTCTTGAACAAAACATAAAGTCCAATTATATTGAGTTGAAATACAATTCAATAAAAGACATAATAGTGTAAATGAAAAGTCTCCTATTAAGTCTTTGAAATTTGAGTAAAGACTTATGAATTTGCATAAAGTTTAATATGTTTATGCTAATATGGAATTATAGCAATAATTAAATAAGTGATGCATGTAGAAGTTTTTGATATGTAATTGCAAAAGTATGTCACATAAGTTGAAATTGGCTTATTCATATAAGCAATCACTTCTATTGCATGGAAAGCGAGTAAATATGAGACAATTAAGCAAAGGGAACGATTTAGAGAAATTGTGCTTAATATTAAAGGTCACCATGAAAGAGTCAAGATAAGGTTTTAGAGGTTAAAATAAAAAGTAAGACAAATATGTATTACTCACTATCCATATAATTTATAAAAAATTAGATATGAAATCTTAATTTAGTACTTCGAAAAGTGTGCATTTAGAGAACTTAAGTTAGACACTTAAGGGCAACTAAACCAAGATTTGTATGATGGGTTGTTAAGAAATCAAAAAAAAAAAAAATGGCATGCTCTTTAGAGGATAAAACTTGTCATAACATATAATTCATACCATGTGTGTTAATTGAATGACTAAACAATGGAAATGAAAGAATTCATCCTTGCTTTTTTAATGTATGAGTCCTTTAAGGTAATAAAAAAGTCTTTATGTGTTACTTATATTACTTCCAATTATATCTTGAAGTGCTAGTTTGATAATTATTACTTTAACATGTTACTTACAATAATAAAAGATTTGACCTTTTGAAAATATGTAGGAAAGTAGTTGGATTGACAGCAATAACTATAAGTATGGAAGGAAAATTATTGCTCTTAAATATATAAAATATATATTCATCAATTAACTTGTTATATCATTCTAATGATAATTGGGTACAATTATGAAAACATAATGAGAAAATATGTCATGTTTAGTCTTAAAAGAATAAGGTAAACTATGATTGATGTGATAAAATAAATTTAGGGTATTATGAGATATAATTATAATTATTATTTTTCATAGGTTATAGTTGTTATGTTGTCCTTAATAAACATATAGTTAAAGCTCTTAGGTATAGGTATGTTTGCAAGTCACATGACTTATTTACCAATTATAAAAGGATCTTAAGAAAATTAAATGGATAAATGGTCAAGTCAAGAGAACCAATCATGTACGACTATGAAATGTCAATTCATAAGTGTAGGTCTTACACCCTTAATAAGTTAATTAATCACACTTAACTCCTTAAGAATTACATATATTAGTAGGCAATTAAAAAGAAAGTAGTTACAAAAAGGTAACTATTATATGTGTATATATATATATATATATATATATATCTCCGTTATCATTCTATGTAAACTAAACAATGTAATAAAAACAAAAGAGACAAAATGGTCTTTTAAGTAAAGAAATAGAAAATAATGAGTTTAGAATTGTTTTTGCAACCTAAGATATTGGGTTATGAAAAATAATTGATTTCTTATGTGATTTTATTTTGACCATGGGCTATTTGTGATACTAAAAGGCTAATGGTTAAATATTAAGATCCTAAACTAAGAAATGATTTTCGATCGAGGTATTTTAATCTAACAACAAAATTTTGTATGGAAATTATGTCTTTATTTTCCTATCTATTCTTCCAAATGTTCTAATTTATTTCCACTTTTTTAACAAATTAAATAATGAATTTCATAATTGTGTTAAGCGAATGAAAGAGACAAATAAAGAAAATTTTGACTAATGATTTTTGTAGAATAATATGACTTATATAGTTTAGGGTTCAATTGTTTTATAAAAAGTATTTTTCCAAAAAATAATTTTTGCACTTTTTCAATATTTGAAATAATAGAAAAAGATATTCAACATGAAATAAAATCAGTCAAAGGAAAAAATGAGTTCTTTTTGTAGAAAATGACTTTTAATTTTTAAAATTAAGAGGGTGATAAGAGGGTGATAGGAGGAAAGGATGAGAGAAGAAGAAAGACAGGATGAAAGAATATAAGAGAGAGGGAGAGAAAAGGAGAAATAGAGGGATAAAGAAAGGGAGAAAAAGAGAAGAAATTAGTTAAAGGATGGAAAGAGAGAGAGAAAGGTAGGGAAAGGGAGAGAGAGAAATAAAAGAAAGATAGAAAAGGGAAAGAGAGAGAGAGAGAAGGCCAGAGAAAGATATAAAGAGAAATAAAGAAAAAAATTATTATTGGTCTAAAAAAATATTTTTAGCTTTCTAAAAATTTATAAATTTTCTTTACATATAACAAATATAAAAAATATATATATTTTTACATAATTTAAGCAATAAATAAATAATAAAAAAAGTCAAATTTTGGAAAAAGATTATTTTTACAAAGTAATTTTTAGGAGAAGCCACCTATCTAGTGACTTTAATTGAAGTTAAAGAAGGGACAACTATCGAGGTGATTGGTAGTGTTACTAATTTATTAGGATACTTTGCAAATGTGATGCCTTTAGAGTTGCCAAAGTGTTTTCCCTCAAGGTGTGCTTAGGACCATTAAATTAATTTGATTCCAAATTCTAAACTTCTAGTTTAGGCCTTTTACTATATGAATCTAATTGAATTAATCAAATTGAGGAAGCAATTATTAGAGTTATTGGATATAGGCCTAATCTAACCTTTAAAGCCCCTTTCAGTGCCCTTATGTTGTTCCAAAAGAAGTAAAACAGCTCATTGTGGATGTATATAAACCATGGGGCTTTGAACAAAGTCACAATGAAGAACAAGTATCCTATTTTGTTGATTACAAACTTGTTCAATTGGTTAATGAAAGCCTCATACTTCATAAAACTAAAGTTACAGTTAGGGTATTGGCAAATTAGGATTGTAGAAAAAGATAAAGGGAAGACCTTATATATCGCATGCTACGACTTATATGAATTCCTGGTGATACTCTTCGGTTTGACTAATTCCCTTACTATTATTTGCAATTTGATAAATGATATATTTCATGATTTCATTGATTGCTTTTTAGTATTATACCTAGATGATATTATTGTGCATAGTGAATCCCTTGAGGATCACTTGACCCACTTTGAGATGGTAATTTTTTAGTTAAGGGAACACCAATTATATGTGAAAAAGGAAAAAGTGTGAATTTATTGGTTAGGAAATTATGTTCCTTGGGCATAAGGTTAGTCGAAGATATGTAAGAATGCATGAGGGAAAGGTTCGGGTTATTATGGAATGGTCACCTCTTACCAAAGTGTCGAAATTGTAGTTCTTTCTTGACTTGTCTAATTACTATAGATAATTTGTGCAGAGTTACTCCAAAAAGGCAACCTTTCTTACCAACTTGCTTAAGAAAGATTGACTTTAAAGGTGGAGCACGAAGTGCGAAGAAGCCTTCGACAAGTTGAAGGCAATAGTATTTATAGAGCTAGTATTACAACTACATAACTTCAAATTTCTCTTTAAAGTCTTTACTGATACCTTCAATAAGGTTATTAGTGGTGTGTTGATCTAGGAAGAACACCTTATTGCTTACGAAAGTCAAAAACTTAATGAAGTAAAACAGTAGTAGTTGGCTTATGAGAAGGAAATATTTGTTGTGGTGCATTGTCTTTGCCTTTGGCGAGTGTATTTATTAGGTACCACGTTTGTTATCCAAATGGAGAACATGACTAACACTTTCTTTTAGGCCTAAAAGAAGCTCTTTGTAAGACAAGTTTAGTGGCAGAAACTCTTGGCAGAATATAATTTTGTATGGGAACATAAGTTGGGAAGGCAGAATCAGATGGCTGATGCCTTAAGTCAACAAATGCAAGGAGTTGCAACTGCCCTCACAAAAGTACCAAGTGACTTGCTGGGTTGAATTTAGGCACAAATGCCACATGATAGCGATTATCAAAAGCTTGTGCAACAAATGAATAAGGATGTAGTGAGACAATACTAGCTCAATAATGGATTGTTACATGCAAAGGGTAATGGGTTACATGTTCATAAAGGTGCAGACCTTAAAAGGGATATTTTATGAGAGTCACGACTCCTAACGGGTTAGACATCTAGGCACAGAGCGGATGACAAACTTATTAGCTCATAACTATTATTGGCCAAAGATGGAAGATGATGTAAAGGCCTATGTAAAAATATGCATTATCTATCAATAAGATAAGGTTAAGAGATAAAAGGAAGCAAGGTTATTGTAACCATTACTTATTCCAGAGAAACCTTAGGTGTTAATTTTAATAGATTTCATTAGTGGGTTTCCAAAAGTTGATAGCAAAGGTTTTGTCATGATAATGATTAATCGGTTCTCAAAGTATGTTGTGTTCATTCGACTCTTGTCTTCATGTCAAGTAAAGATGACTACTAAATTATTCTACAAGTAGGTGGTTAAATACTTTGGTTTGTCGGAAGATATTGTGAACAATCGAGATTTTCACTTTATATATAGGTTTTTGACAACTTTATTCAACAAAATAGGATCGGAGTTAAAGTTTTTCACTGTCAACTATTCTCAAACTGATGACCAGATAAAGTAGATTAATGACCTATTGAAGAGGTATCTTCAACATTACATAACTATAAGCCAATCAAATTAACTAGAGTTACTAAATTCCACACAATTTTACTACAATTTTCACTAAGTATCATTAATATGTTGTTTTTTGTGAAATAAACATATCCTTAATAATTCTTATTTTAATTTGCCAATTATATCCCATTAGTAATAATAAGTTGATTTAAAGTTAAAATTTTGAATTATAATTCAACTATTGAGTTTTATTATACTTGTTACTAAACCTTTAAAAGGCTTAGAAATTCTATTGTTTAACTTGGTGCCGACATTTGTAAATAATACAGGATAAGTACAATTTGTAATACTTTGTTTGAATTTAAGATGAATAATAAAAAATTATAAAAATAAAATAATTTTTTCATTAATTATTGGAATAAATTAGAAATTTGTAAGAAAGAAAATGAATGAAAAATATAATTATTTGTTTGAATGTTGTAAGAAAAATAAAGAAAAAAATTAATAGTCATAAAATGACACTTAGGCACTCATGTACTAATCTATGCATGGTTTGGTGATTTTTCTTTTTTTGGTACACATTATACAAATGAAAAATAACTACAAGTTATGCTTGATTTCAAATCAAAACGACTTCATTTGAAATATTTTTAGAAACCTTTTATTTTACTTTGAATTACTTACAAAAAATAATGTGTTTGTTTAATTAAGAAGCTACACATGATCGTATAATAGAGCGATTGAACTTGCAATGCCTAGACAAATTCTCCAACATCGATAAAATTACAGTAAAATGTCCACTTTCCAAGCCTAGAAATTGATCCCCAAACATCGATATTTTCCGGTACCCAAACACCGTAAACAATAATCAAATTGAAGTCTTAATTGACGATAATCAACAGAAATGCCACTCAATGCACTAAGAAGTTAAACGACCAATAATCCATAAAGGGTTTTACTAGTTAACATTAGTGCTCAAAACTTATTAATGCGGTATTATTTCATTTACAAATACAAATGATGACTTTCTTATGGTACTATACTTATTAGCATATTTTGGTATTATACTTCTGCTAAATTTTAACATTAGCATTAGAATACTATGCTTTTGCCTAATCTTTCCAACTTATGGATATATCTTCTTCGAGAATCACAGTTATGTTACTCAGGCGGCTCCTTTCGACTCCTTGATAGTTGCTTTAGCCAAAAGTTTCTATCAAAATTTGAACTTCGAGTGGGAAGATGCTCGTGCTTAGATACTCACCAATCGGGAGCTTCTTTCCTATCCCAGTTTTAATTTTGTTATAAAAATTATTAAATACCTCTCCTACAAAAATGAAACTCAAAAGCAAGAAAAAACGAAGAGAGGAAAAAAGAAGACATAATTGGGATTGATCGTAATAATAAAGAAAATAAAAGGAATGGGAATGAGTTTTGAACAAAAGATCTTTGAGTTCTAGCAAGTGCTGAAAAAGCCTAACAAGAATGAGATTACTTTTTTTTTAAAAAAAAATCGAGAAATAACAAAAAGTTAAAAAGCGTCAGTGGGACAAGGAATTGATGTGGCCTTGAATTAGACAAGGTGTGTTTGAGGATAGTTTGGTAATTACATTATCAAATATACCATCGTGGTAGATTTTCCCCTGCTTTGTCATCGATTTGGCGAGAAAAAAAAAAATTTGTGACCCCCACAAAAATTTTCTCCTTCTTTTCTTATTGCTTTCTTTCCCACCCATTCTACCCAAACACAGGAAAACTGACTTTCTTACTTATTTTGTTTCTAACCATTTTACATCAAAATAAACATAATATTAATTCAAGACTTGTTTAATTATGTTGTCAAATGTTGACTATTATTTTTTGTTATTTGCTATCTATTTTTTCTTTCTACTTTTTTTTTTCTTACCAACAACCCTTTTCTTTTTTTCTCAAAAAGATCTTTTGAGAGAAAAGGGCAAAAGGAAAGGGCAGAAAGAAAAAAGATAAAAAGAAAAAGTGTAGAAAGAGGAAAGAAAACAAGAAATGATAGAGAGATGCATGGTAAAGAGAGAGAATATAAAGAGAAAAGGTAGAGAAAAAAAAAATAAAGAAAGGGTAAAAAAATGGTAACGAAAAAAATATAACAAAAAAGAAAAAAACATTATAGAGAGAATGAATAAACTGAGAGAGTAGAGGAGAGGGTATTTAGGTGGCCCTGTGATAATTTAAACAAACAAGCATCGGATTGAAAAAAACTTATTTTGTGGTTTTCCCAACATGTTTTTTGGTAAAAACTGCTTTCAACATTTCAAAAAGAAACAAAAAAATAAAAGTAACAATTGAATAAGTTTTTAATTTCTCTCGTAAATAAAAAAAAAAAGAAAAAGAAACAAAAAATAAAAAAACGTTAACTATATCAAACAAATCTTCAGAGAGGCCAGAGTTATTCATCTAATATGTTGGTTTTCAAACAAAAGAAAATGTCCCTAATCAATGTGTACATCTAAAATTCAAATATGGATAATCTATTGGCCAAAACTATGTTAAACAGGGACTTAAAAGTGAGACGGTCTTAAGTCACAATAACAGAAGAAAAAAAAAAAAAAATTGCCGGCGTTTAGGCTAAGACAAGTGCTCAGTGAAAGGGGCTTTTTTGAAATTGGAGGGGATAAGGACTTGTGGAGTAGAAATTGGGAGAACTCTCAGTTGACTCATTTTTCAGCTAGTTCTCGTTTGTGTGCAAGTTTCAATTGGTGTCAAACTAATTAATCATCATTAATGATCTAATCACCATTCGCTGTGTAAAATATTCTTATAAACTAGTGTATTTTTAAAGGCCTTAGATCTCGTGTTGAAAATGGGAGCTTAGTCATGTGCATTTATGTAACAACACATGCGTTAAACTTTGCAAGAGAAAAGATCTGAATAAAAATTCAGGCAGATGTAAAAGCCTTGAGCTTAGGCATAATATTAGAGATTGGACATGACCTCACTCGGTGGACCAACTCCCCAAACCAACATTTTAGAGTTTTCCATAGAAACTATTCTTAAATATTCTCCCGTATGCTCACTCTACCCAAGATAAGATACTGATGATTGTTGGATTAATTAGGTTTACACTATTTCTATTATTTCATTCATGGGGTGCACACTAATTGAACGATACATCACGTCATGAGCAAATAATCTTCATAATTAATTATACCGTAACAATTGATTTACGAAAATAAAATTTATTTCTAAAAATGATACTATGCTCATTTCTGATTTTCTACTCATTTCTTTCCTTTTCTGTTTCCACATTTTCTAGCATGTTATCCCTCTCCCTCCCAGGTTAGTGTTGATGCCTTTTCTTCTCAGATAATATTGCCCCCCCTCCCCTTTTTATCAGTGGTACAGATTATAGTCTGCCTTTTCTTTAAAACAATACTATTGTAAGCTCTACCCTGTTGATGGAATGAAAAGACAATATGTTGCGCCCCCCCCAAAAAAAATCCTTGACACCAAGTCTCATCTATAACTGCAGAGAAATAACCATAATTTAAAAAATTGGATGGAATAGACAATTAGACAAAAAAATTGAAGCAGATTCTATCCAATTTGCTTTGCAAAACTAAATAAGACTAAAAATAAAAATTAACACTTGACTCAATTGATTTGAATGATCAAGATAAATATTCAGATTAATGAATCAAATGAATTTTTATTAAAAAAATTTATTTTTTAAAAAATTATCTAATTATATTATTTTATTAATAATAGTTATATATATATATATATTTTTTTTTTTAATTTTATTTTAATAATTTTTTTTATAATCTAAAAATATTAATTATTTATTTTTGAAAGAAGACTTGACTTGACGATCAAACCCTCGTATCAGAAGTAAGACTTGTAACCCACCGAAGCAGACCCTTCTCTTGATCAAGATCTGGTTTGATTTTAAAAACTATGAAGATAACCAAGATGAAGACCGTTTTAGAACCATTATCTTCTTGAATGAGAAAATTCACTATTGATTTTGGGGATGTATTGACTTGACTAGCTCTATTTCTTATAAAAGTTTGTTTTTTAGCAAATTGGATATTGCAAGTAATTTAACTAATAATACAGTATTAGAAATTTCGACATATTGTAGTTACTAATTTTCTTATCCGTATTATGCATATATCTATATAAAATTATTTTATTTAAAAAATTGTTATAATAAAATAATAAATATATTTTCTAATGTAATTGTAAGAGTATTTATGATTCAACATGCCTATAAAAAAAAGAAAGCATAATAAATTATACTTTCACTTCTAAAAAATCGAAATGATATCTTGTCATTTTTCATAATCATACTTGTTTAAATGAAATAAAAATTAGTTGTTTGTTTCTTCAAAATATTTTTTAAAATCATACAATCTCAAGACTATCTTTAATAAAAATAATCATCAATACTTCAAGTTTGTAGCTAAGAGAAAAATGTACAAGAAATTCCAGACTACCTTCGTCGTTTTTGCAATGCTTCCTTTTCATTCTTGAAAAGTACACTTCATAATTTACAACCGAAATCAAAATCAAACTTAACTTACCACCGCCTGAATTTTGAATTATGATCCCACTTCTGCGTAGCAGTCAATCTTAAGTTTTTGTAGTTCAATTGTTTCGAATCCATTTCTCACCTTGAAATGTGCCTCTTTACGCACCCGCCAAGCAAACAGTTGAGGCACCAAAGATGGTGACCAAAGGCACAAAAATACAAGCAAGTCATGCAAGGTAATTTCAAATTGAAAAGCTCGTGGCAAGAACTGAGAGAGGGTCCATGTAAATATTAAATATATATGATTGATGGTGTTCAAATTATGAGGTCTAATGTTAGTTTTCAAAGTGAAAGTTAAAGAGCCATTTGACCTTTTATTTTTTTATAATAAATTATTTATTTTTTATATTTTTTTAGATTCTTTTTTATCTAACCGAATAATTTATATTTTAACTAAATAATTTTTTTTGACACCTTATTATAAGAAAAATGAAAACATCTTTCTTAAAATAAATAACAAAAGAAAATGAAGTGTACCAAATATCATATCTTATCATATATATATATAGATATATATAGATTCTTTCTTTTATTTTCTCTTTAATAGTTTCCTAAGATACGCATTAATGAGAGTTGTTGACATTTGAGATTAATTTGTAATATTAGAAGAAAAAATGATATTTATTTTGACTAAATTATACTAATAATTTTTTAATTAATATAGATAAATTTGATTTAACAAAATAAAAATGTTGAAAAAAAAACTTTTTTAATCTAACTTTATCTCGTACAATTTATTGAATAAATTAAATCATTAAAAATAACATTACTCATATTAGAAACATTAGTACAATTGTGATTGTTTAAATTTTCTCCTGTTCTTGTCTCCTTCTAATTCCTTCCTCACACTGCTACATTGTTTTCTGAAGTCATTATAAATTTAACAACATGACGCTTGTTTCTGGGTCATTGACCATTCAAAATTACTTAGTGTGCTGGGTTCCAAATGTGTTACTGGCTTTCCGCGGAAGAAATTACTTAGATAAGCAATTTACGTACGTGGGTGTGAGCGTAGTCTGCTGAAATTCAATTTTTGTAGAATTTGTGCAATATATAAGTATAATTATTAATTCTTTCTTCCTGTTAAATCCCAGTTAACCCTCGACATTGCCTTTTATGATTAGATATCTGGTTCGGTTTTGAAAAACATTGGTTTAGATACAATAGATCCGACCAAGTTGTCCATCAACCATGGAAAACTGGGCCGAAATGAACTCTAACTTAACCTTAATCTTTCCTTTTAACTTACCCATCGTCTCATTGGGTGTGCGTTGGCCTTCTGTCATCGTCAACGGACATGCGAACTTCATTGAGGCACACGAGGTGACATAGTCGGAGGGATTTAGATGAGTGTATGGTGAGAAATCTCACCAAAAACAAGAGAAAAAATAAATAATATTTAAGTATACGCAAAAATTCAATACTTCAATGGCTTTATTGCCTATTACCAACAATGGTGTAGAGTCATTGCTTTTGAGCTACTCCTCTGATGACAATATTCCTTGTGCGTCGGGTCCATAGGATCCGGTAGAGACGAGTTATTCAAATACATGGGTTACAAATGCCCCTGAAAAAAAAAAAAGAAAATAAATAAAAAAAAACAATAAACGTGTATAATATTTATGAGTCTTTGATATGAACTTGAGATTATAGTGACTGACAGCAATTAAAGGCGATAGTGTCCAAGACCGAACGTAGGCAATATAATACAAACGAAATGGAGCCCTTCCAATAATGCAATACACCAGGATTCTTTAAAGTACATATATGGCTAGATAGCCAAAGTTTTGATAGTTAAAGGACATTAATACAAACTAAATGGACAGATCGTTATTGCAGCGCCAATCAGAACCAGGTCGAGTGACGAGATGGATCATAAACTATGCAGGCATCTACTTGGGAACCCAAACAACATGGCTCTGGGGAAGGAAATGGCAAATAGGCACAGTTCCGGGCTTGACCGCTAGCACTTGGAAAGCCAGATGTTTTGGGTTCCATGCTGATGTGTTCGTGTGGCAGATTGCCACTGCTTCAAGCCTTGTTCTGTCAGCACCCTTCAATTTAACCAGGTAAGCCCTTGTGGATTGCGTTGAATGGCAGTAGAATACAGCATAAGGGTAATTCTGCTTGTGGCAAACCACGGATTTGTCACCTGCGGTCTTCTTTACTCCGGCGATTGTATATTGCTGTCTGCCCGTTTGCTTCTCAACCTCTGTAGAGATTGCCTGAATGTCCTTTCCAAGTTTGGAAGTGCTAAAGTCAACCATCGACTCCAGTGAAGTTGCACAGTATTTCTCTTCTCCTTCAATTCCAGGATTTTCACATTCCTTGACTGTATTCTCCATTATTTCAGCTTCCAGAGATCCGGGCTTCACCGAAAATTCGCGGAAAGCATCTTGCAACTTGTTTGATGAAAATGGTATGGAATCTGCGACGTGGCGAGGCAAGAAAGTTGCCGTGTTTGAGCTTTCGGAGAAATCCAAGTTCATGGATTTGCCCGGTTTCAAGTCTTTTTCCAAGAAAAAGAGAGCTACGTTGGGGTTGTCGTGGATCTGATCTTCAGTTGCAGCATAATTGTATAAGAACGGCGAATTTCCTGGTTTCACTCCAACATTTACAGGTTTTCCCTTGTGCCCTGTGTTCACAGATACGCCACCTTTGCCAACGCCAACATTGGTGCCGCCACCGCCAGGCTTTCCAGCGTTAACACCGACACCTTTTCCTCCCACACCAACATGGGTGCCACCACTAGGCTTTCCTTTTCCAGCATCAACATTTACACCGCCCTTTCCTACATCCACTGAAGTGCCTTTGTCCTCCAACATATCTGCAATTTAGTAACACTACAGATAATTACGAAGGGCTCGCCTTTTTCTTTTTAGTTTGTTTTTAATTTGCTTTTGAATGAAAGACACTGGCCTGGGTGTAGAAGATCTTTGATAGTCTTTGGTATTGGCGTGTTAGGCAAAACAGAGTTCCAGTAAGCTTCAGGGGCCAAGGCTGCGTCACCTGCCACCAGCGCAAGCTGCAACATCAGTAAACACATTAAATGGGAAAATAGGCAATGAGTGGCTTTTGAGAAAGCTCAAAATTCTTTGAAATCAAAGCGGCTGAGGAATCTTCAATGCATGGAAACCGTCGGTAAAGATTTTCGCCACTCACCATGAGCAAACCTAGGATATATGGGATACGAGACTCCATTTAAGCTCTGCAAATGCAACAGAAATCTAAGCGAAATTGTATTGGAAATTGAAAGAAAGCCTGTCTGGAGCTAGAACAAGCGCTCTGCATCATTTATAGGGAAATCTATCCTTTGGCTTGCTTTAGATTGAATGGCAGCATGTCACCTACATTATCAACTGCCATAATAACTCCAACTGCCCCGGGCTCGCTCACTTGAATGCAAATTGGGTAGAGTGGGACAGATGTAGCACAAACAAGGTGTGACGTGTACTATTTGCAAATGATAGTACCAAAAAAACAAAAAAAAAAAAAAATGAAAGCAGGATTAAATATTGCCTTAAATTCCTCACTCTGTCAGAGTGACTCCTCACGTCTGGGTCTTGTCCTCTTCGGCGATGTTCGATGAATTAAATGTGGCGAGAAGGCTGTGGAGCATTCTCTAAATGGTTGGACTTTTCGTCAATTCTCAACCAACAACCATCCCATTTAAGAGGCAAGTAGGAGTTGAGACTGTACGTAGTTCTTTCCCATGATTATGTGTCTTATTAAAACATGGGTTCATTGGTAGTGCGGTGGCCAGGCTACGAGATCCATTCGACTTCTTCATTTTGTTATACCTATACACCAATAAATCTTCCATGTAAACCCAAAAAAAAAAAAAAAAAAATTCTATACAGATCGTAAGGATATTGAATGTTATTTTTACAATCAAATCATTGAATGCTAACTGTATTCGCGAGTTTCCTTGTTTAAACATAAATTATTTGCCGGATTGTATTCCTCATGAATGGAATTTTCTTAATTTGAGTCTATTTACTTGATTAAGGCATTAGTTCCTTTCAAACCGAACCTCTTTCTTGTGGTTATTTTCAGCCATCTTAGAGGTTTCTAATGTTTCGTTGGTAGTAATATTTTTCCTTGGTTAAACAGCTTGTTTTGATTAGTACAGGTTACCCCCCGAATCTTCCAATCGTTCACTTATGATGGTGGAAAACATGTCGAAATCAGACGTGATCAACTACTTAAACAAAATTTATTGAATTGAGGCCCAAAGGGCTACTGCCAAGTTACGTTGAACCGCTGGATTCAATATTCTAGACGCCGAACCAAAAGCCGTTGCGTTCATTTCGCCAAGGGCCCGACGAGTCTAATAGTTGACTCAATGGGCCCGCGTTCCTTGTTCATTTTTCTCTTTTTGGGCTTTCCTTTTCGGTAAAAGAGGTTGGATGTTAAAAGTGGCTGAACAAGAAAGTTGAGTTGCTGATAGGTGAAGGGAAAACGGCATCTGTAGTATCTGCCAAACCCTCCAACGCAGGCATGCAAACCTTTCAAAATAATGAAAGAATTCATTTCCTTGAAAGAATTCTTTCACGGAAATTATCTTTGGACAAAATATTTTTCAAAAAAACAAATGGAGCCTTATCAAAAGAAAATACGTTGCATTGCAATCAAATAACGAAAAATAATTTCATTAGATCTATTTTCTTAAATTTTTTATATTTTTAGAGAAATTATTTTCCGGGAAACAAATGGAGGCATACTATCGTTTTAAGGCACTTAAAATCAAATTACACGTACCCTTTAGATTGGGAAGATTAAAAAAATGATGAACTATTTATAATTGCATAAAAACATGGAATAGCAAAATCTTGAATTTCTTGTCCTATAAATGATGTTTTGTGGCTTTAATGCCAACTGAAATAGTTTTTTTTGGCAAAAAAGCCAAGAAAAAACTTTCGGATTTTGTTTTCCCATGAAACACTATTTAGGTTATAGGTCCAAAATCCAAATTGAAATCCACTATTTTCACCAGGTTCTGGGCTCTCCATTGGCTCAAGTTTAGGGGTGGAGAAGACGAAATAATTATGTTGTCGTCCTTCATGGCCTCTACATCACCTACTAATGAAACGGCAGATTCTTCCTACTGGTCCACAAAGTTAACTTAGATGCTAGAGCAATATTTACGACTCAAATAAAGCAATTTAAGGACTCTGAAGCATATCGATTTCAAAGAGGTGACAGCTCAAGGGGCTTCTACGACTACCCAGTCCATTCTCTCCCCGTTGGGATGATGATTCCTATTCTCTCCCTTGGAGTGTTGAATTATGTGGGTTCTATGCTTAGAGTGGGTCGAGAGTCTCTCTCTCTTTGCCTTTGTCTTTGGTTAGCTCTCAGTGCCTTCCCCCTCTCTGCCTCACTCTTATTACTTGTCGAGGGATATTTCCTCCGAGTTTGTTCCTTTTCCGCCCCTGATAATCTTATAATCAATATTTCATTATGTGTGTCTGGTAAAGGTTATTGCTGCACTCTTTTTTAGGCCTGAGTTATACCCTGCTCCCTCTTAAAATCTCTCAGGGTGCCCGTCAGTATTTATGATGGAGCGAGAGTGAATGATTGATGAGCCAGCGAAAAAAACGTTGGATCTCAACTAGATTGTGTGCACATTGGAACTAGACTCAAATGCCGAACATGCACGCAAATTTATGAGCTTTGTTTTGACGGAAAGACTTGTGTCTTAAAAGCAGTGGGCACGGGCCTTGGAGGGGTTTTTGATTGTCTTAGGAGAGTCCTGACGAACGCGTTCCTCCCCGTGTTCCCCGAAGAAACAAAAGGGCGACGGGTTTTGAATGAAATGCCCTTGAACATCTCTGACTAGTTGCTAATCACAAAGGAGTGGCTCTCAGATATATCCATTAACGAAACAAATCTCTCTTCACCTCTCCAATGTGGGTGCAAGTCTAGGGGATAGCTTTAGATCACATGAAAAGAGAATGAGAGGCAAATAGAAAACATGTTTTGGGGGGCTCCTTGAAGCAAATTACACCCTGGATAATGCCTCCGGCTGGCACAATTACAGATTGTTGCTAGTCAATATCAAAGTAGCTAAAGCTCTGAGGATGGGTTTTAATACCATGAGACCTGATTTTCATAAAGAATGGGCGTTTCAATACAAAAAACTTCCAAAGCTTTATTTTTCCTATATTGTACTATGACATAGGGAGAAGCGATGCAGAAGAAAAAGGCCCACAAAAAGGAGGAAAATGAGGCGTCGACGAATTATGAATCTTTGAAACGAGCGGAATTGAAGATGACATAGAAACCTAAGCAAACTACAAGCTCACCCCAGGGAAGATGAGGGAGAGATAACCAGAGAAATCTACAGTAGAGATTCTCAAAACTAGTGGTGAAGGTGGTGGCCTACATGCCTGCAAGAGCAAGGGCAACTCAACCATCCATAAAAGCAGAAAGCTTCAAAATGCATCACGTTTCCACCTACCACCGCCACACTAGTTTATCCTAACAAGTCACTGGTCGGATGCAGAAACGAAGGTACATCTCCGCTTTTATGTTTCCTCAAAACCTAACCTTAAACTCTCTGAAGTTTACACTGGTGTTACTTCATTTAACTTCCGAACCTACTGGAAATTTTGGGATCCCAATTGTGAGCTTCACCTTCCTAGATGCCAGTACTACCCTCCCCTCAAGGTTGGGTCCTAAATGACGCACTCTACCCCAGTTTTCTCCCAACCCACCAAGAATCAACAAATGCGTAGGCCCAACCGAGACAGCAGCTCTCTAAGCAAAAAGGCTATGAATTTCAACTATTGAAGACCTACCTACTCTCTTAGTAACAAAGGCCGATCACTCAAGTTGGTTGAACTCCAAACACACAGGCCTCTTTCCTTTTGGGTTCTCCCAAAAGCCTGATGGCTCACCAGTTTGGTGAAAAAAGCAGAAAGGGGATCAAGATGAAGGGCCTAGCTCGAGGGGCACAACCAGGGCATTATCTCTTATAGGATTCAAGTTGGGGCTATTTCTCTGGGGCCATTGAGTTCATAGAATAAAAGGGCAAGCGAATATATGTCTATTAAGGTAGAGAATCATGATTTTTCTAAGCGATCTTCTCTTAGCAAGAATCTGTATCGTACGACAGTGGTGGTTGGTCTACAGCTACACGAGGGGCGATGATCCTCTTGGCATGGAACTGTCAAGCGTCTAGACAAACCCTTGACAGTTAGAACTCTAAGATAGCTCATCAATAAGCATCAACCAAACGTTGTTTTCCTTATGGAGATGAAGCAGAGGAAGAACCACGTTTATAGGCTAAGGAGACAGTTGGGTTATATGATGAGGCAGAATTTGAAGAACCAATTAAGAAATCTGGGGATTGGCACTACGGTGGAAGTCATGCATGGTTATTTCTCTTATCAGCAAAATTACGAATTTCTTCCGTGTACAATGTAGTTGCCCAGAGGTTAAAAACAAATTTCTCTTAACCTGCGTTTGCGGAGAACCCCACATGCAAAATTAGGGTAAATTCTGGAAAAATTTGAAGACTTGCAGGCCTCAAGGCAAGGCCCTAATGATCTGCATTAGCGATTTAAATGCTATCACTTCTAGTGTGGAGGAAAAGGCAAGCATCCAACAAGTCAAGCACAAAAAGAGCACTTGCTGAATTTCTCAACTGAGGGTGATTTGGTGGACTTAGAATTCAAAGGGAACTTGTGCACATGACAAACAAGCAGGCAGGCCAGGCAAATATTGAGGAATGGTTGGACCGTGCCATGGCCAATGTGGAAAGGAGAGTCTTATGCCCATAGGCTCTTATGATGCATGAAAACTATATCGATTTGGATCATAAGACCATTGATTTAAACTCTAATTGAGTGACTAGTAGTGGTTGTAAACAATTTAAGTTTGAATCTAAATAGATTGGGAATCTGTAATTTGGTTCACTAATCGAAGAGGCTTGGTAAAAGAAATTTCAGGAATCTCATAGTTTTTAGCTCACAAAAAGACTTGAAGTGTGCAGAGCTGCCATGAATACATGAAGCTTCCAAAAGGTGGATAATACAAAGGAGAAGATTGCAAGATTGAAAGAAAAAATGGAGAAGCTACAAATGACACCAATCACTGTGGAAACATAGGAACAGGAACGACGGGCCACCAGGGAATTAATGCTTTGTTTGGTTTGAGAGAGAGGGCGGGGTGAAAGAAAATGGTCAGTAAGACGATTTATGGCCCCAACAATTTTTTCATGTTCAGAAATCAGCTAAGAAATAAATGCATGAGAAAATCAATCGCGAAATAAATATGGGTCCTGCCATTTAATTTTCTCATTAAATTGGTGAGAAAGGAAGAGAAAGTCTATGGTAAAAGACACTTAGATGGGGGTAACTGTACAAAATGGCCTCCAACCTTACCACTTTCTTCACCCCCTAAACCAATCACTCTCCAACAACCAACAGAGATACAAAGACCGACTGTGAAGATGACTCTCCCAACCAGCACAAAGCTTCTCTTTTTGTTGCTATATTCTATTGCATAGCAATTCTTCCCCTTCATTAGGACAAGGTAATGGTGCACTTACTCATTTTGATTCCCTTTTTGCAATTTTTTTGAGAGAGAAAGAACAAGTAAAGAGAGGAGAGTGAGGAGGGGGAAACTTTTTTCATGTTTTGATCATGGTTGGCAGGATAGCCAACTAAGGATATTAAAAACAAAACGAAATCATGAAAGGGATATCTTTTTTGTTATCCTGTTGGTAAATTCAATTTTCTACAGTAGATTTATGACTTAAGATTTTGTTGTCTGATTGAATTGAGTTCATTGTTTTGAAACCAAAATCTAAATATGAGACTAATTATTTCAAGGCCCTAGTGTATAAAAGTTGAATTTGAACTTTTTGTTTGAATCCAGAGAGGGAATAATGCATTAAGCCTTCTAAATTACATGAGTTTAAAGCAAGTAATTCTTTTTTCCAAAAACTAAGATTTAATTGATTGTGCCAACGTTCTATAATAGTTTTGCCTCTAACATGGTAGCAAAGAGGTAAGCGTAAGCCAAGTCGTTTAAAATCCATAGAAGTGCTGTGGGGAGTAGATAAAGGCATTCTTCGCCAAACCGTTGATCATCAAATTAGAATCTACAACCACAAATTGCAATGTTTGGAATACTAATAGTTGAAAAGGTTGGCTTTAGATTCTGAATTCAATTATCATGCACTGCCCCATTAGGAATTTTGGTCTTTCTATTATCATCCTATTTCGTAAGGACAAGTCTATGTAATGTAATCGTAAAAGTGATTTATGTGAATGCGGAAATTCATACTAATCACCCGATGCCATTTCCTGTACTTTAGATCTCTCTGTCTCTGTCTCCCCCCCTCCTGCGTGTGTATATGTTTTCTCTTGCTCTGTGCCATGCTCTGTTATTCACTTGTTTCTTTTATGCACACTAGATAGTCATTGCACTGGTTTAAGAAAGTATACAATCTAAATATAACTGAGACGGAGGCAGTTCATCAAACTTATCCCTGTTTTGGCAAACATTAATTGTTTACATTGAATATTTGCAAAAAGTTAGTATTAAATGTTACACTTTACTTAATTATTAGGCTTGCATGTAATTCTTGGGAATGATTTTAAATAGATTGATAATAAACATGATGATGATCTTAATTGAGTACCAAGCGGTGATCTTACATTTGATCAGATATTTGGAGAGATAGCCACAATACACCATAATGAATTACGTCACAAAAGCTTCGGGGAAAATGGGGAATGTTAACAACAAATGGTCGTACTTTAACTAATATGTTATATTGCTTATGCTTTATACTATGTGCAAACTCATGAGATATTGGTGGAGAAGTCTCTAGGCCAAAATAATAACCACAAATGAAATTGTGGACGATAACAACTAATGAGAAAACTCATTAAAAATGAAAGGACTTATCGGGATATTGTTTGCATGGCACCACAAGCTTTCAGTCAATTTCGTCCACTATTAAGAGACATGGGTCAATTGAAAGACTTCCGTGGAAAAACAAGTCGCTAAGTTCATGCATATATTGAGTCAGAATTGGAGAACTCATCTAATATCTTTCATTGGATTCGTTCTAGAGAGACAGTTAGTTGTCACTTTCACAATGGCTTACGAGTTGCAATATTACTTGAGACAGGATTTCTTAGGCAATCAAATAGCTTGGAGGACCCTATGCAAATTATGAATAAGTCTAGATTCCATCCTTATTTTAAGGTAATATGTTTCTACATTTTATGACTTGTCACATTTATATCACTAATTTTTTACTATTTAAGAGATTGCATAAAGATATTACTTATTCCACACAAGATTGTATTGGAGCAATTGATGGAATACATGTTAGATTAAAACTACTTTAGTCAGATGCTCCTAGATGTTGAGGAAGAAAAGCTTGACCTACCCAAAGGGTTTTAGGTACAAGCTCATTTGATTTAAAATTTACATATGTGTTAGCTAGGTGGGCTTGGATGTCGTTTCAGGTTAATTCATTATACATTTTTCCCCTTCCATATTTTAAAGAGACGAATAAAAGTCTTTATGGAACACCAACAGCAAACAAACTTAGTTAGCCTAATGAGGACCTCAAAACAAAAATGTGGGTAACAATGCATCCATAACTTAGATATGGTTTTACCCTTAGTCGGCCGCCATTTGCACGTTGGGAGGGAAATCATGGCTTAGGCTTTTCTTTTTTCTTCCTTTATCAACCAGCCTTCAAAATCATAAGCACCGGTGGGCTTTTCTTCACTCTCTCGCGTATAAGCCATTTCAGGTGTATCTAAAAACATCTTTTTGTACCCCTGATGTGCCCCTCTTTTTAAGCCCCTTGTTGTTCGAATTACGAGTCATTGGTTGGGAAAAGGGTCATCAATTAATTAAACGGTTTTTTTTTTTTTGCTTGATTTAAACTAGAGCTCAATTAATTAATTGAATCGCTAGGGTGGTTTACATTATCAATTCTTTCGTTGCAAGGGTATTAGAAAATGATGATAACATGAGCATGACCAAAAATAATGATTGTACTTGTTGTAGCATCCATAATCGTTGCACAAGCATCTGCCGTGGAGTTTTTCACATTAGTTCGATATGTCTTATCGAAACATGTCCTATTTGCTTGAAGATCATCCTCATTATAAATCTCAACGCAAGTTAACTTAATTCAAGTTTATTGTACTTCACTTTTAAGTTTAGTACAAAGAAAATTTTGTTTTTTAGATATTGTACTCGTCAGATGATATCATGACTCAGCTTTTCGTTACCATACTAAGTCTATTACCTAATGGCAAATAATTCATTCAAGCTAAGATGAGAAGATAAGTTACTTTAGAATTACCTCAGTATAATATGGTTCTAAGATTGAATGCCAACGCACAAGGTAAAAACGCATTAATTTTAACAACCAAACATTCTTAGGGTTGTATATTAAAAATAAAAAATAAAAACAGGGAGAGAGATGCACAAACAGATTCTGAGTCAGAATATCCTACTCGTATGATATCAATTATAAATCATTAAACTCAATGAGGCAAACTTTAGCAGGATGGCCTTATTCTTTTCGGAAGGGTGATAATTAAGTCTAGCACATGAAGAGAATCTTGTGAGACTAACCCCATCAACAGTCAGCAGAAGAAGCATTCGTTGCTCTGGCAATCCGCATGTGTAAAAGCACCATTCATTACGATTATTCAGTCCCATAGTCGTACAAGAGACAAGACTGATGTGCAGTTTGGGTTTGGATAGATCGGCAGCACTAATGCCTAGAGGTGGGAGTCTTAATATGTGAAGATATACTAGCTTGTCCAGCAGGAAACTTGGACGATGATGCCAACATATGCCATCTTTGAATTGGGCTTGTAGCGCTCACTTTCTTAAATCCTAGCTACAATTATTAATTTATGAAGGAAGATTTGAACTATAATAGTCTCAGCTACCAAAAACACAAGCTGTTAGCAAAATGTATATCTTTTTAATTTTTTTCTTAAATTGTTTAAGTTTAATTCTGAATTTAACTCATCTTTGTAATTCGCCACAACAAAATATATACCACATTTGACCTATATTTTGAATTAACATGCCTAACTTTCACACCCAATAACAAAATTTTAGCTAAATTTTAGTGAATGTTCAATTATTATTTTTTTCTTAAGTATATGATTCTTGTTAGGATATGGCAGTTTTTATAGGTTTGAGTCTTTGCTAATCATAGCCCGGAGTTCATAGCATATTTATATCTTATAATTGCATTTGTATAAGTAAATATCTTAAGTAAGTTTGGTTCTTTATTGGAACTATATGATAGCTTACTTGTCTACAATCTGAAGTACTAAAAAATTCAATTAAAGTAGGTATAACATTTTTCACGTCATTGGCTTATATTATCTTATGTGCTCATTGTAATTTCGAACTATATTTTATATGATCAAATGGTTACCTTACTTAATAATACAAATCTTAAATTGCCAATAATTGATGTTAGTGGTGGTCAACTACCATCTACATCTTAATTGATTGTTCTTTTCAAATAATAGCAACTGAAAAAAGTTCATGACAAATGTGTTTTAAATCATGAAAAAAAAATAAAGTTCCAACGATTGTCTAATTAAGTAATGAAATTTGAATTATTAGAAAATAATTAATTTTGCTCTTGAGTATAAAATGAGGAGAGGAGCAATGGCAACCCACAATGATTCTACTGTTTATGCATAAAGAGTTATTCTAATTGAATGGAGTGACAAAAGATTCTCAATAAATTTTCAATCTTTTCCCTTCTCTGCTAACCATAATTTATGTATGCCTTTAGCTAGAGTTATCCTTTTATAGATTGCTTTGATTTTTATATTTTAAATTTTCCTAATATCACTTGATATCATGGCATCTTAATCACACACATTTATCCATCTATCGTGGTTATAATACTGGACGAGGTATAAAATGTTATATATTGTGTTGCCAAAAGTTCTTATTTGAACTAATTTAATAAAGGTTTGCACTCCTAAATATATGAGGGTTGAGGATGAACTAATAAAGCTTTTCATATAAACAAAGTCCATTAGGACAAAGGCATCTTTTGCTTAATAAAGAACTGTAACAAATTATTATTTTGGACTAAGTTAAAGCTCTAAGGTTAACTTAAATATCATAATATTAGAGCATTACTAACCAAGTTTTGGAATACAACCTTGTTGGAAGCTCCCCTTTTATTTTTCAAATTCTTGTTAAAACTATTACTTCTAATAGAAGAAAATGTTCCTAATCTTCCTTTTGAATCTTTTTCAACTCTTAATTCAACTTTGTATTTGAATTTCAAATAGAAGTGAGTATACTTGATTAATCTAACTTGCTATCACACTTTTTGTAATTCTTAAGATTAAAATTAAATTAATTTGAATTTGTACTTGAATGTTTCTACTTTATGGTTATATTAAAGATTGTTTCAAATTTGTAATAATGCACTTGTTCAAATCTTCATATACAAAGAAATTTGTAATCCAAAAGGAATGAATCATTAATATCACAGAAAAGAGGAATCACCAACTAATTTATGAAATACACAAGAAAACCCTTTACAAAAAACTTATCAAAATCTAAAATGGCATATGCTAGTACTTATTAGTAGTTTCTTAGTAAACTTATTGATCAAATTAAAGTTTTTGGTAAGGACTTTCCTAACAAATATGTAGCTTAAAACATCCTTATGGGTATATTTGAAAGATTTCAATCCAAAGTTACTTTTTTGGAAGACTTAAGAGACCTTAACACCATTACCTTGGCTAAAGTGATAAATACATTATAAGTTTAAAAGTAGAGGAAAGTTATAAACTAGAATACATTGATGAAGGTGCCTTTCAAGTCAAATATAAGCAAAAAATTAAAAAAAAAAAGAAAAAGAAAAGAAAAGAAAAGGCAAGAAGTAAAGTAAGGAAAAAATGTTGGTTATAGTAAACCTAATGGAAAGAAATAGTATGCTTTTTGTGAATTTGCAATAGGACCAACCATCTAGCTCGATTTTACAGGAGAATGCCTAATCCAATTTATAACTTTTGTAAGTAGAAAGGCTATTTTGAAAAAATATTCAAAAAGAAACAAAATCAATCACAATAAGATCAATATGACAAACCATAAACTCATATGGTAAGTGATGGATAATAACCCGAAGAGCAATTTTTTGCAATGAGTTATAGCATTTCCAACAAAGGTTATGAGATTTGGCTTATGGATAGTGGCTATATAAACCAAATGTCTTTAAATCATAATGTTTTAAAATCTATTGATAGTTCATATACCTTTAAAATGAAAATTAATAATGGACATCTCCTTCAAGTAAAAGGAAAATGTATTGTTGTTATCTTTACTTACTCAAATATAAAACTAATTTCTAACATTTTGATGTCCCAAACATAAGTTAAAATCTCCTCAGTGTTGGCTAATTGTTTGAAAATGGATGTTTTGTTATCCTCAAAGACAAAGTTTGTGTAATATTTGATGCAAATGGTCTTAAGTTTGTTTTTGTTCCCATGAAAGGAATAGCTTTTATTTAAATATGAAAGACATTCATCATCAAGTTTTACTTGTTTCTATTGATAAGTCAACTTTATGACATTAAAGGCTAGGCCACTTTCATTATATTGACATTCAAACCTTGCATAGAAAAATGCTTGTAAAATATTTGCCTGAAGTCTTTGAACTTGCTAATGTATGTGATGCTTACCAACTTGGTAAGCAAACAAGGCTCTCTTTTTCTGCTAAACAATCTTAAAGAGTAAATAAAAGGTTTTAGCTTGTATATATTAATTTATATGGACTAATGAGTATTAAATCCTTAAATGACAATAAATACTTCATTATTATTATAAATGATCACACAAAGCTTTGCTGGGCATTCTTTCTTAAGGAAAAAACTAAAGTCTTTTATATCTTTCAAAGATTCAAGGCGTAAATTGAAACACAATTAGGTTAATGTCCATGGCAAAGTGCTTATTGACCAAAAAAAAAAAAAATCCAAAAAAGTTTTGGGTAGAAGCAATTACAACTTATGTATATTTGTTAAAAAGATTGCTAATAAAGGCCTTTACAGGTCAAACTCTTTTTTAAGTTTGATTCCAACACAAACTTTTTGTTGATCACCTAAAGGTATTTAGATGCATATGTTTTGTTGATATTTTAAAGTAAAGAAGAGACAAATTAGGTTCAAAAGTAGTTGCAATAGTCTTTATTGGCTATATTAATATAACCAGCCATTATAAAATCTATCATGTTAATTTTGGAAAAGTATCAATTTTTAGGAATATTGAGTTTAATGAGAATAAGTATTGGAATTGGGATAATTATAAGATTGAGTAAACTTGCATTTAATTTAAAGAAGTTTTAAGATTATCAGATATATAAATTAATTTAATAGATGATAAAAATCACCTAATTAGAGGAACAAAGAGCCTTTGTGAAATTTATGAAAAAGAAAATAAAGCTATTTTAGAACTTATAAACTATGAAAACACTTTAAATATTTCCAACTAAAGGAAATTCATATAGGAGAAAATATTTATTGAAAAAATGAAACTTAGGCAATGGTTCCCAAACTAGAAAATAAATCAATTATTGGTGTAAAATGAATATTTAAGACCAAATACAATATTGATGGAATAACTAGTAAGATTAAGACAATGTTAATAGTTAAAGATACTCATAAGAACATGAAATTGGTTATTGTGAAATATTTACTCTAGTAGTTAGGATGGATACCATCAAATTCATTATAGTAATTATAACACATAAAGGATAAAGATAACATTAACTTTATGTGAAATCTACTTTCCTTAATGGTTGTTTATAAAAAGAGATTTTTGTGAAATAACCTTTTGGTTTCATTTAAGAATGATAGGAAGATAAGATATACCTACATAGGAAAACACTTTTTGGCTTGAAGTAAGCCCTAAAGGTTAGGTATAACAAAATTAATGATCACCTGCTAAATCTCAACTTTAAAAGAAGTAAAGCTAAAGTTCCCTTATATGTCAAGACTTAAAAGAGATCAAATTTTTTATATCTCCTTTTATGTTAATGTTTTATTAATCATAGGGAATTGTTATTAGCTAATTCAAAAATTTAAAACTGAAATGAAGGTTACGTTTAGCATGACTAACCTTGGTGAGATGTTTTACTTTTATGGCTTGAAACTTAAGCAAAATAAATAAAGAATCATTATGTGTCAATCCAAATATGCTAAAGAGATCCTATCCTCAAGAAGTTTTAAATGATTAACGACAAAAGCATTAGCACCCCCCTTAGTAGTTAGTGAAATGTTACAAAAAGAGAATGTAATTGAGAAGACTAATGTCACCACATACAAGAGTCTCATGGGTTGTATATTTTATCTCTCAACTATTAGATTTGATACTATACATACAACTAGTCTCTTTTCTAGGCTTATGCATTCCTTTAGTGTGTTGTACTATAAGGTAGCAAAAAGGGTCTTGACATACATTTAAAGGACTGTTAAGCTAAGAATCTTGTACAAGAAAGCAAGTGAGCCAAAGCCAGCTAAATTTATTGATAGTGATTAAGTAAGATCTCTTAAGGATACAAAAACCACTTTAGGCTTTATGTTTACTCTTAGAGTAGGGACTTTTAGCTAGAAATCAAAGAAGTAAGCCATAATTAATCAATAATAAAAGTATAATATATGGTCATTACATTTGTTGTAAACCAAGCTATTCAAATCATAAAACTATTTTCTAACTTGAATTTAGAGCAAATAAAGGCCATTCCAATTTATATTAATAATCAATCCACCCTTGTAACCTTAAAAAATCTTATTCTACATGGAAGAACTAAACATTTCAAAGTTTAATTGCACTTTATCAAACAAATACAAGAAATCAAAAAGATGAATCTAGTATATTGTTCTTTTGATATGCAACTAATTGAAATTTTCACTAAACATTTATTGAAACAGAAGTTTGAAACTCTAAAAAGCAACTTAAGTGTGCAATACTTCAACATTAATAAGAAGAATTAAAGTTCTAAGGTTAAGTTAGATACCATAATGTTGGAACATTACTTACCAAGTTCCAACCTTATTATAAGCTTCCTTCTTATTTTTCAAATTTTTGTTAAAGCTATTACTTTTTATAAAAGGAAAGGCTACCAATCTCCCTTTTGAATTCATCTCAACTTATTTTGTTGTAATTCAACTTTGTATTTGAATTTTAAATAAAAGTGAGTATGCTTGATTAATCAAGCTTTTTGTCACACTTTTTGTAATATGTAGGATTAAATTCAAATTAGTTTGAATTTGTATTTAAATGACTTTACTTTTGTGCTTGTTTTAAAGATTGTTTCATATTTGTAATGATGCAATTGTTCAAGTCTTTATATATAATAAATCTTATAATCTAAACAAATGAATCACTAATATTAAGTTGGATTCCTCTATTGTCTCTTCTTTTTTTGCTACATTAAATCAAAAGACTTTTGGTTGTAACTTTGAGCTTTTTACTTCTAAATACCAACATAAGTATCATTTTTATGAATGCACCATAAAAAATCATTAATAATAGTTACAAGTAACAAAAAATATACAAAGAGCATCCTAGTTTGTGAGATTCCCAGTGACTCAAACCTTGAGGAATTACAATGTGGGACAACATTACTATCAAATTTCACTAAAAACCATAAAATAACAATATAAACAATAGTAATAGCAATTATAATGTATATAAGTCACATCAATAATAAGGCATCTCCATTTGCAAATTTTTCCATACTTCTAATGTGCTGTAAGTAATGATATATATTGAGATTTTGAGATTTGTACTAAGCTGTATCACTAAACCTTATTTAAGGTTATTTTATTAATGAATTCTCCTTTTAAATTAAAAAAAAAGGACATTAAAGAAAGATGTAATTAATAAACCATTTAAATCCATTAAAAATAAGGTGAGAAATTGATTAATAACAAAAGAGAAAAAAAAGTTTTAAGTATATCATACTTTGAATATGTGTGAATGAGTACTATTAGTTTTTGTACCATTTAAATTAGAGACAAGGTACTTTCTTGGTATTCTAAGATTTAGTTGTGCATTTAATTAAAGTAACCCAACAAGGAATAAAATACATACTAAAAAAGAAGAAGAAGACCTAAAACACTTAATTAGTTTTTTTTTTTTTTTTTTGCATATAAATTATTAGAAGGTCATAAAAAGAAGACAAAAATAAACAATTATTTTGAGTAATAAAGAATTCATCTTTTAAATTGATATGCTTCTCTTTCCTTTTTTTCAATTATTTGCTTTACCTTTCTTTCATATGTCTTTTTATATGTTGTGTTTTTAAGAAATTTTTTTTTTAATTTTTAAATAATATGCTTGGTACATAAAATAGGAGAGGATAGTATATAAAAGAATAGTCTAATCTCATTATACCCTATGTTTGAAAAATAATTTGAATATTGGATTACTATCCCATGATACCATCACCCCATCATCACTACAACTACTAGCCATTACCATTATCACTATCACTTCTATCACCATTGTTATTGTAACTTCCTTTCTGACTTTTTTCATTTATATTCCTCTGTCTCTCTCTCTCTCTCTCTCTTCTATCACTCTTTTTCATCTCTCTTTCTCTCTTCTCTTTTTCTCTCTCTTTTCTCAAATCTCTTACTCTATTTCTCAATCATCTCTTTCCGTCTCTCATCTCTTCTCCTTGATTTCTTCCATTTTTTCCTCCTTTTTTTTTTTTCATTTTTCTCTTTTTATCTCTATTACCTTCTTTATATCTCTCTTTTATCATTATATCACCCTTTCTCTCTCTTTCGTCTTTGTTTACCTCATTCTCTTTTAACTTTATTTCTCCTTTTCTTTTATATATGCTCTCTCTCTCTCTCTCTCACTCAAAGAGAAAGAGAGATGAAAGATAGTAATAAAGCAAAATGAAAGATAAAGAGAGATGGAAAAAGAAAAGGAGAGATAAGATATCAAAATAAAGATAAAGGAGAGATAAGCAGACAAGAGATAGAGGGATGGAAATGAGGGAGGGAGAGAGATATAGATAGAAAAAGGTAGACTAATCGTATGGTATAAATAGTAGAGGTTGCTCATTGTTAAACTATAAGTCCTAAGTTTAAATTTTTGTAAAGATATTCAAATTAAACTTATATTTACAAAATTTGCTTTTCTAATGGGCACAATACTTTTTGGTAATTATCCTACTTTTTTTTTATAGAACAAAAAAAAAAATGAAAACATATTGACATTGAATGTCCGTTAACAATGTATTTGAGAAAATTTGTATTTTGAGTAAAATATGAATTTTCTAGCATTTAATAAATTCTAAAATTTACATTTAATAAATGTGCTTCGCAACTTAAACTTTCATTTAGAAAATACAATATTTTAGTATAGTGACAAGGAACATATCACAATTATTATTATTATTATTATTTTGTAAAGTTAAAAACACCCTTTGTCACATTAACTAATTACAATATAACTATATAATTTTTTTTTGTGATTTTATTTTTCTTTCAAAATGTTATGAATTATCACCAAATAGACCATTAAATTTATTAATAGCAAGTTTTGAAATCGTCAATTTTTAATCACAATAATAAAACTCAATCACAATGTCAAACAAATCTTAAGAGAGATGATTCGCGTATTGAACACAAAATATGAAGTCTTAGACCAAAGCTTGGGTCTAGGATCTCATATCCCAAATAACTAATATGAATTCAATACGTTTTATTTAAAGAATTGTAAAAAAAATAAGCAATAAAGCTTTGACCAAGTTGCCATCAACGTAAATGAATAATCCCTAGTGCAATGAGTGTTTCATTCAACAGAAATTAAAACACCAATTAAAGAATTAGGCAGTGTGGATTCAAGAAACCGAAAAAAAAGAAAATATTAGATTATTAGAAAAGAGCACACCTAGGTCCATTATTCAATATAAAGGTGGAGAGAGATAATAAGGTTTCGATGTTTCTATTATCAATGGGAATCAGAGTTTGCGTATGATGTGTTTGCGTTTGATTAGTCTACCAAGAGTTGAATTGGTAGTTAATAGTGGGGAAGTGCAGCCTGAGATTTCTTTACATAATTAGAGAGATAAGAAGAAAGTAAGATTATAATGGGATGTATGTGAGGGTTAGTTGAGTTATCTAAAACCAATGAGTAGATAAATACTTTTTATGTTTAAAAATTTAAGAAATTGGTAATTTATTGTTAATTTAAAGTAAATTTGAGATTTTGGAATTATACTACCTTATCATTACTTACATGTGGATATTTATATACGACGCACAAACGTTTATGCGTGCACGCAGCACAAATAGAAGGAAGAGTGGGGAAGAGGGATTGGGGGGGGGGGGAGGCAGTGTCGTGGGATCATTTAGTTTAATTTAAAGGGAAATTTATATAGCACATCTCGTATATCGGACGTGGCAACATGTCTCATCTTCTATTCTTAAAATGTGTCATACTTCACTCTATAATTTGAGTGCAGTATAGAGTGTCAACACTCTATCAAGTAGTGGTCAGCGATGGTTTGAAAATATTACAAAAATGTCATTATAAATGACACGATGATGAGATCGAAATGGGAACTAAAATTTTTGATGCAATTGCACGGGAATTGAGAGGGTTAAATTTCACTAAAATAATTTCATTAGCACTTGAAGTCTTATAAGATAATTTTATGAAGCCAAAGCATTATAAAAGATAGGATGAAAATACCCACAATCCTTGTGTGTCATTGGAGACTCAAGTCTTCGTAAGATGCAGAGCATACATGGAGTTTTCGACGGAGGTGTACATGACCGTATCGGAGTCGAAAATGGAACGAAGAAATTCAGGTCATATGGTTTTACCGTGTGGCTGATCAAGTAAATTACTGAGTCACCGAACTCAAATGAGCAGCGAAAGCCCCACCTAGCAGAAGTCTGTGATAGAGTGAAAATAATGGCATGCAAGGATCTTTAACGACAATATATTTGGGCGATGAAGAAGAGATACGATAGGCATCAAAATTGAATCAACAATAGAGTTGGCAATTGTATGGGGTGGATATGAACGGCAAGTTTCATATATATATATATATATATATATATATATATTTTTTTTTTTTTTTTTTTTTATTTGAGGTTCTTCAATTTCGCCAAATAAGTTGACTCAAATCCTCTTCTGGAAGCCATTGGCCCTCGCAACCCTGTTGTCATTGTCCACACTTTCACCGTACTTCACTGAAATATAAAAGATAACCGGCAACCAAGATCTCTGAAACATTTATTCAGAGGTTTCGTGCATGTGCAATCAACTCATTGCCGAGTAGGCAGACAGATGTATTCCAACTCCCCTCCTCACCAGCATATTCATCTTTACGGCCAAAGAAATAAGAACTTAGCAATCGACATGCTAACTGGTTGCAAAATAATTATTCCCTCTGCACTAATCACCCAGTCACACCATACCCGAATTGGATTTTTGTTTAGAAAAGACCCCGGACACTCCAATTTCTTCGCGTACAAGTGGTTGCCATCTCTTCATCATCCGAATTGCTGCAACTCTTTCTCTGTGAATGAGCAGCGACACCGTTGGGAAATTGCTTCTTGGCTCTGCCGCCGTGGTGCACATTTGACTATCAAGTTGGAGTAAATTAACAATATTCGCATTTTTATCGGTCTCCAAGTCTGGTTCAAACAGACCGTGTGTGACGAGAAATTAGAGATTTGAAATAAGAAAATTGTAAATTTTTTTTTTAAAAAAATATTATGAATCAATCTCTTGAAGGAAATCAACTTTAAATAATTATTTTGAGGAATTCTGCTCCAATAAACTAATAACTTTGGTGCGTTTGATTGCTTGAATTATAAAGTCACTAGATATTGCATATTTATATACTCAATAATTTAACTTAACAGTTAAAAAAAATCAACTCTTAAAAGAACTCCATCAATTATACCTATTGTTGCAGAGACAATAATAATTAATATAAAATTAAAAAAATTATTAAATCTAATAAATTAAAGAATTCAATTAAAATATCACACCAGTCCACCGCAAGTTTTGCCCTCAAGGTTTAAAACAACTCTTGAAATATCTTGCCTTAATAAATTATTTTCTTCAATTTGACGTTCTTTTGTATAATTTTTTTTTTTTTTTCCATATGATGGCCGAGAGTTACATCGAAAGATGTTTTTTTTTTCTTGTTTTTTGAAGTGAGTTTTTTGGCAAACTTTTTATTCATAAACTCTTTAGTTTTGTCAAATACAATGATTTGCTCGTCCTCGAAGGATTCATCAATCTTCATGAGCATTATTACATTAGAATAGTCAGCTAAAGGTGTAATAAGCTTTTCAAGATTTTTGCCTTCTATAATCTCATGTTGGGAATCGGTGTTTTCAGAAGCATTTTTCAATGTAGTATCTGGCAGTTTATTATCAGGTTCAATCTCCTTCAACTTAATAATACATATAATGTGTTCTGATTAATTGATAATAGTAAGTAAAAACAATTTGCTCAAATTGCTTAAAAAAACTCTTGAATAAGACATCATGATTTTTCAAAATGATATAATCTAATTTTAAAACAATTTAATAAACTTTGTGAATTAGTGATGAGGTGGTGATTTTTTTTATTTAATGGTGGTGGTGGTAGAGATATATGACAAGAGTAAAATTCTTAAGAATACTATTATAATATTAGATGATGAGAAATTAAAAATAAAAAATAAAAAATAAAAAATTAATTTATTTGAGAGAATTATCTTTTAATAATTAATTTGAAAAAATTAATTTCTACTAAATTAATAATCTTAATATATTCGATTACTTCAATCCAAAAGTTATAAAATATTATATACTTATAAATTTAAAAATTTGCTTTACAGTTATAAAAAGACTTTGTCAAATATATTTATTAATATAAATATAATAAATGGCTAATAAAAATAATAATAAAAGACAACTGTTAAATCTTATAAATTAAGGAATTTCCATTGGAGACAACTGTTGCATGACCGCGAACGAGAGACACGCTCACTTTTATGAGGTTTCTGAGGGACAACCGATTGCCTGACGAATATGATTCCCTGTTAGGGTTGGGAATTCATGACCACGGAATAAAATGCACATTGGAGATGAGAAGGAAGAAGAAGGCGAGCTGTATCATGAATTGCCATGGCTTTTGATGGCGGCCGAGACATGAAATCTTGAGGGACACAGGCGTGCAAGGTCTCACAGAGGATGAGGAAGGGAGAGCATTTATCATGCGACCTAACGTATGGCGGGCCAGGTACGTCATTTTCTTGACCAACACGCTATCAATCATGGAGTGCGAGGTGTTACTGTACCCTATATACAATTGGCGGAATAGAAGGTGGGAAGCCCAAGCATACCAGGGGCTGGCCCATGTTATGGCTATGCCCAGCCACCACTCGCCCATACCCACTCGTTGCTATCAATTCGGAGATGCTTTACCCTTTTTTTTTTTTTTTTTTTTTTTGAGTCAAAGAAAACAGGATTTCATTAGGTAGACAAAGTAGGAGTCTCACATATGTAAAAATTATTTGCTTTTAAATTTTAATTTCTTCGTTCAAACAAATTTCACAAAGAAAAAGGAAAAAAAGAAAAAAAAAGCTTCTTAATGCCTAGAAGTCGCACTTTGTCTCTCTCTCTTCTATTCCTATTCATAAGTCAATCAATATCTATCTAGGAAAACATTTTAATTTCTATGAAAATTAGGAGAAGCGATGCTAAAATTAACTCGTGTTTGTATTTTTGTGAGTTGTATGGATATCTGAAAAGTGTTTTACATGTGAAAATTGCAATTTCTTCCAATTTATAGATATTTGAAAAGTTTTTTACATGTGAAAGAAACCCCAACTCACAAATTAAGCTTTTGGACTGATTTGTTTCTTGACAACCCCCACCCCCCAAAAAGAGGAAAAAAGAAAAAAGAAAAAAAGAAGAAGAAAAGGAAAATTTATCTTCTCTTGCACAACTTTGGATTGGACATTAATACAATCAGCTACTTGTCGCTTGTGAGGGTGTGAATCCATACAAATATAGATAAATCGATAATTGAAAATTGGCAATTTGAAAATGAAAGCTCCTTCTGTCTTGTAGCGACGCGGGCGTTGTCCGTGGAGGGAGGCAGACAACGATCCGAACACGCCGCCCAACACTTGCCACCATCCGTCCCATGATCCTGCCTTAAGTTATACCGCAAACACGCAATCTTGGCTCTCTACCTACGTACGTACCACAGCTTGCAAGGAAAGTAAGTGTGAAGCTGCCGTGAGCGTCGCAGCTTATCATTTGTGCTTCCTGTGGCTGTGGGGAAACACAACTGGGGGAGTCCACAACTCAAATTTACACGACTATTTCCACTAAAATGTTTATACCCTGAAAGGAAAACATTTCCTAGAAAAGCAGCAGCCCCCGGAGGAAATTGAGGTTACGCAAGACATTTTCCCTCAATTAGGATTCCTAGCGCTGAAAATTCAAACAGTCAAATATCCTTGCATTTTCTTTCTTCTTGGTGGTTAAATTTAAAATTTCTACATTTCAAACGTCAATTCGGCTGATGCTGAGTTATTGTTACGGTCATATATGTATGTATGTATGCGTGCATGCATATTTTTTGTTCACGCGAATTAAGGTTGACAATTTGTGAAAATTTGAAAGAGGCAAGATTTGTAGTCAAAATTATAATACACCATAAAAAATAAAAGGTTAAGAAAATGCATCGAATCACTCAATCGCCTGCCTTGGTTGTATTGTAACTTCTGGACGTATTCCTTGATAGCACTCCATGTGTATTGAGGGAGAAGTCATAGGCTTGCAATTCATCCTAAGATGTTTTGGACTGAGCTTAAGGCTATACAGTGTGTGTATATATATATATATATATATATACCGGGCATTGCTCTGATCTTCTCATGGAGAAACTTCTTGGATTTGACCTCAGAGCATTCAGCATGGCTCTTTATCATGTCATATGATTTGTCGCATGCAATAACAATAGTTGCCAATGGCGTACCAGGTCTATCTAAATTCTAACGAATGAAGGGAATGGGGCGAATCAATAAAAGAAAGACAACTGCTACTCTCCGTGTTGCTCGCCTATCATTAGAGCTCTCCCTGTGGCGATAGATTCTGCAATTGACATGATTGATTTGGCTTCTCTCCCAAAACAATTTAGACTCACAATTGACTTTGGATCCTTCGAGGGACTTAAAATTAAATAAACAAATTACGGAATGTGGTAATGGTTGGGTCCTAGAATTTTTTTTTCCCCTTTTTTTTTTATATTCCAATACCATGAGAAAATTCTATACTGCAATAATATACTCATTCTCACCAATAAGAAACAATATATACAAGACAGACATCCAAATTAATCATCAAAATATATAAATAATATAACCTAGTGTGTGTGTGTGTGTGTGTGTGTGTGCGTGTGTGTGTGTGCGTGTGTCCCCACTCTTATTACTGCACTTAGCCATCAACCATATAAATTTGCCGATGGACAAAAGGAATATATATATATATATATCAACATCCCTCTCGGAGGCCGTCTCTCTCATCTCTCTTGCTCTCTCACATTCGTTGTTGAATGCCGTAGTTCTTGCTCATCCTCCGCTTTACCCTCCCATGGAACAACACGCAGATTAAAAATAAATCTCATTCCCATACACACAAGTGGATAAGACTTCTTAATCCACTCCAAATAAATTCAAGGGAAATCCCTCCCTAACCTAAACTCTCTTCGGATAAGAGAGATTTTCCCCTTAAATCTCGGCCTGATCTTTCAACTTAGTTCCCCACTTAATCTGCTACGCCAACCGCACTTTTCTTTTTTTTTTTTTTCATTTAAAAATTTTTATTTTTAGTTTGCTACACATCGGGGGGCTCTCTTGGCTCTCGCTCTTTCTCTCGAATTCAACCGTCTTATGTCATACGTTGTGCTGAGTTCTTGCACTGTTAATGGACTGGCTGAGAGAAATAGAAGGCAAACAAGCTCATGATCCTCTATTCATTGAGAGTAAGTCCCCGCGTTGTGAATATGTTGCCTGCCCGGTGATCGTGGGAGCCGGTCCTTCGGGGCTGGCCGTGGCATCGTGCCTGAAAGAGAAGGATGTGCCAAGCATGGTCCTAGAGAGATCTAATTGCATAGCATCTTTGTGGCAACTGAAGACTTATGATCGCCTTCAACTTCACCTGCCAAAGCAGTTCTGTGAGCTTCCTCTCATGGGGTTCCCTGGCGAATTCCCCACTTATCCCACTAAGGAGCAGTTTATTGACTACTTGGAAGCATATGCTTCAAAGTTTGACATCAGACCAAGGTTCAACGAGACGGTGTCAAGAGCAGAATATGATCAAGTCCTTGGGTTCTGGCGGGTGAGGAGTGTGGGGCTAAAGGCGGAGGAGACAGAGCTGAGGTGTCGGTGGTTGGTGGTGGCGACAGGAGAGAATGCGGAGGCTGTGGTGCCTGACATTGAAGGAGCGAGGGAATTTGAAGGGGATATAAGGCATACAAGTTTGTATAAAAGCGGAGCAGATTTCAGAGGGAAGAAGGTGTTGGTGGTGGGGTGTGGGAATTCAGGAATGGAGGTTTGTTTGGATCTATGCAATCATAGTGCCAGGCCTTCACTCGTGGTCAGAGACACAGTAAGCACTCTATTTAATTGTTCATCTCTCTCTCTCTCTCTCTCTCTCTCGCTCTGAGCTTAATTAAAGCGAGAATACTTGAAAGATTCGTCAAACTTTTCGTCGACCTAATTCTAGAGGTCGAAGAAACGAAGCTTTTTAATTTCTCTTGCACAATAAGACAGTCTCTTGTTGAAGTAAAATAAGCAAAAAACACAATTGTTGTTAAAAATTCCAATCCTACTATTGTAATGGTATTCCCTGCTTTCTTTATATACATATAATTATAGTAGAAATTAGCCAATGTGCACAAGGACAACTAGAGGGGTCTCAAACCCATCAAATCTTGATGTTTCTACTTTTTCAAACTTTTTGAATTGTAAAACCCTTTTTTATTTTTTTTCTAGGTTTTTTTCTTTTCTCCTACTTTTGAATATCTTAATTGTAGGTGCATGTTCTACCACGTGAGATGCTAGGAAAATCAACTTTCGGGCTGTCCATGTGGTTGCTAAAGTGGCTGCCTACGCGCCTCGTTGATCTGTTCCTGCTCATAGTGTCGAGGCTCATGCTCGGTGACACGGCTCGATTCGGATTGGACCGGCCGGAGTTGGGTCCCCTTGAGCTCAAGAACCTGTCTGGGAAGACCCCAGTATTGGATGTTGGGACGCTAGCAAAGATCAAAAGTGGAGACATTAAGGTATATTTGGCAAACAAATATCAGTTACTTTTCATTTTCTCACTTTGGCGGCTGTTCCTTTGATGGATCCTGTACTACTATGCTCAACAGCCATACCAATATGCCTTTGTTCATTTCATTGGCAGTGTCGCATAATTCTCCATTTTTTTGTCGCCTTCTGTGCTTTTTTGTCCCTCTATTTTGGAATTGTTAATCATTTAATTCCGTCGTTTAAGTGATCAGAAATTTTAAAATTTAAAGGTTAATTACTATCGAGTGAATACTAATTTGGTTACTATCGGTGTAGGTGTGCCCTGGTGTTAAACGATTAAAACGACAAGCCGTAGAATTTGTTAATGGGAAAACTAAGAGCTTCGACGCCATTGTCCTAGCTACAGGCTACAAAAGCAATGTACCCTATTGGTTGAAGGTAACTTTATATTTGTTAGTTTTTGCGTTTTTTCAAGGTTTTTTTCTTTTCTTTTTTTTTTTTTTTTTAATTCTCAAGAATATGGTTGCGTTCAAAGTACCTAAGAAAAGGGACAAAGTGGGTTTGAATTGTATTTGCCAGGACGAAGGCATGTTCTCGGAGGCTGATGGGTTGCCACGAAGGCCATTTCCAAATGGATGGAAAGGTGAATGTGGGCTATATGCAGTGGGATTCACTAAACGTGGGTTGCTAGGTGCTTCAATGGATGCCAAGAGAATAGCTGATGACATTGAACGGTGTTGGAAAGCAGAAGCAAAGCACAGCATGGCTTGCACTCGATCGCGTTTGTCGCACTCATCATCACTGTGACCATTTTTTGAGTATAGTTAATGACTGGCAAAAGAAGCTTCATTGAAGAAACGCAATTGATCAAGTGGAGGGGCTTGTCGATAGCGCCAATGGATGCCCAATGCTGGCGGCACCTGTCACCGAAGTTGGTTCTCGTCCTCTGATCCAGTCGTGGGGAAAGAGGAAGGGGATATGAACTACACGTGAATCAGAGAAGATATGCAAGTGATTGAACCCTTATCATTTTCAAGACGACACCAGTCAAAAGGCCCCTGGGAATGATGAACTTGAAGGCAAAAGAAAGTTTCTTGTGTTGTTTGTAGGGGAACCCATCCCCAGTTATCTGTACATCTCGTACATTGCAACTTTTCTCTACTCATGAATATGACTATTTTGGAGACGCCAAAAAAAAAAAAAAAAATGTATGGGTGTGTGAGGGTGGAAGGAAGGCTGCTTGGTACTCCTTTGCTAAGTGCTACGATAATTATGCTTAATTTTTATTTCTCCATGGGGCGTCGAGAATCTGAGAGTATTAACATATATATATTCTGATGTTGTTTCCTATAATGAGCATTGATAAGTGCTACATTTTCAACCAGCTGGGGCAGTTTGGTTGGGAAGTGATTCATGAATAATCATGGTGACTTCAACAACAGGATGGCCTCTAATGAAACTCAATCTCCCCATAAGCTTTTCGTACTTTCTTCTTCAACTCTTGTGACTTTGAAGGACTCATCATGTCAACATCTCAATTGCAAAGGACAAGACTCGACTTTAAGTAATGTAATTGAAAGTTTCGAGATCTTAACAGTGGAGTTTATATTATACTTCGGTTTTCCTTAATAGCTAGTTTCGAAAGTGAATTTCTTAAGCTTTATGTTAATTGTATCCAAATCTTCTATTACCTTCTTAGTTATCAACGCGACACACGGATAGTGATGCCAATATTGTCGAAAGACTAAATCTAGTGCAAAGTGGAAGAGAATAATATTTGGTATTATTTGGACCAGAAACGGTGAAATCAAAATTGCAGTGTTCACTTAAAATTAGTTTGTGTGAATGCAAAACAGCAGGGTTTGATGAAATCTTAAAATTTTAATGGCAAGGTACGAGACTTGAGTTTCACATCAGAAATACAAAATTTCAATGTGGAGTTTATATAAACTTGAGTTCTCCCTTCTCAATATCTAACTCTTCGAACGTAGTTCTCTTAATGTTAGGATACTAATACATCACTAATACAGCCCTAGTGAATTTTTGCGACTTTTTTGGAAAATTGATTTCATTCCTCAGTTGAAGCCAGGACCACCGCTTTTCATCATAAGCTACATAGGGACAGTTAAGAACCTGCAGCGTCCCATTAAATGTAAAGATATGCATCACTGCTTCCTCCTGTCTCTTCTGTACTCTCCACGACGATAATGGCGGCTTGTAAGTTGTAATTAAAGCCTCATCAACAACTTGAATCACCTTCACCGTTCTGGCTTTCTACAATTACCAATTCGTAAAAAGAGTGATGATGCGTACTAAGATTTTTTATACAACATGAGATGTGGTCCACCGTCTTTTATCTTGTATGTAAGCTCTACCATTTACCATAACATATGTTTAATTTTGTAATGTAACAAATCATTTAGTAAAAAAGTTTTAATATAACTAGTTTTAACACCTCTAGAATTGCTCTAGTAAAAAATCCTTTCTCAAAATTAAGGTTATGCTTAATTTTACTCTAGTAAAAAATTAAGGCCCGTCAAAATCCAATAGGTCATGCTTGGCTTGGACAACAGTAATGAAATCCATAGTACAAATAATAATAATAATAATAATAATAATAATGATAAAGAAATCCACGATCCATTATGGCAGTGATAAACCAGATATGATTTTTAACCATAAAGCCATGAATTTGGAGAAAGATTCTAGCTGGCAGTTGCCAACTCTCGCTGAAATTTTAAGCAAATGCTTGAGTTTTTGTCCACAGAAATAGGTCTTTATATAATATTATATCTAGCTAAATTAAGGGTATTAATCAATTACTGGGGATTGTCGATTGAATATTATGTATTTGTTCAACCTTCTAATAATGGGCTCGCTTTATGGTCGCAATAAATTTAAAAAAATATATATATATATCCCTCAAAATTGTTTTTTTAAACAACAACTTATGTGGTTCGGGCGGTTACTGGACCAGACAATCCCTGATCCAACGCAAAAAATGAAATATAAGAAAAAACAATATGAAAAATATCCTAGTCTTTTTTTTTTTTTTTGTTTTTTTGGTCCCAATTATTCTTTACTTGAACAGGAAAATGTCATGCTCAGCTTTTTAACGTGTTGTAGCCCTAAACACAATAAAGTGTTACTTGCACATGCTTTAGTGAAATCAAGGTCAACTTGTGATATTACACTCAAGAAATAGAAAAAGAAAAAGAAGGTGAACTTGTGATATTACACTCAATTAAAGTTACTTCAATAACTGTTTGTCCATTAGTGTCGACTTCAACAATCCATTTTCCAAGTATTTTGCTGAATTTAATGGGAGAAAGAATCGAACAAAATCCAAATCTGAGAATCCCAACTTAGGAAAAATAGGGAAAACGTGAGTAGTCAAGTTCTACAGAATCATACATTGAATTGTGATCATCGGCCGCCCTTTTTTTTGTTTTTTCTTTTGGGATCACTGTCTGCTTTTGAAAACGCGAGCTTAAGTTCTTGATTTGCTTAGCCTTTCGAGTAATGCGTGATTCTTAATTTTCATGAGAAAAAATAAAAATAAAAAAGAAAAAAACTGTGGCCGTGACGGCATCTTTTTCGATTTTCCGTTTTCTCTTTTTTTTTTTTATATTTTATGTAATACAAAAGGATCGAGTATAGACTTGAATTGCATGCATACGTTCTAATGGCATAGGAAAATAATTTCCTTAGCTGTTCTTACAGTGGGAATTATGTTTCATTTCATGCTTTTTTTTTTTTTTTTGTATAATAAAAAATTACACTTCCTAAGTTGAATTCTGAATGCACTAGGTTAATATAAGCAGTGAGAGCTAACCCGAGAATGTCTTTATGGTTCAAAAAGAAAAAAAAAAAAAAGAAAATAGTATTAAGATTATGCAATGTGGTTACAAGGGGATGCTACATACTCTGCGCTATTAGAGTTCTTATGACTGTCCCCAACTGCATGAGCTAGGAAGCATAAAGAAAATGTGGAAGAGTACCCAATAATCATAGATTTTTTTTTTTTTCTCTTTAGACTGAAGTGACAATAATAAAAAAATTTTCATAATTAATATGTTTTCAATATGGGCAAATAATTTTCGTTAATTTATTTTTCAGATATTGTGCAACTGCAAGTATCTTGGCATACGCACAAAGATATATGTATTGGGAGAACTTGACAAATGACAAATCGACAACACACGAGAGGGGAGGGGGGCGGGTTTGGGTATTAACAGTGTAGGTGGTGGGCTTGTGGGGTTGATTCCGACCGCGTCTATGTAGAATTGATGAGCACATAGCACACACACATGCAACCGAGTCTTGGCCTGAGAATAGTAGAGCACCATGACACTTATACAATAATCACGAGAGAGAAGGAGGAAGAGAGAGAATGCAGGAAGGGAGAGACCATCATCATTTGAAGGAGGAGGCCCACTCTCTTCTTTTGCAACCCCATTAATGGCATGCAAGATGGGATTCAATAAAGTGTGAACGTGTGTATTAATATTCTAAAAAAATTACTAGTTTAGAATTTAACAAATTTATCCCAAAAAAATCAACTAATTATACCGATATTTAATAATAAATATATAAAAATTTGAAATTTATATGTCGTAAAAAATTATTATGTAAAATATAATAATATATAAAATATAAATATGCATATATCATAATATTAGATTTGATAAATTTAATATTATATTAATTTATAACTTAATATACAACAAATTAAAAAAATTAATTATTGTAATTTATAAGTAAATGTAAGTTATTTATGTTAAATAAGCTAACCATAAAATATATTTTAATTTGCATGAGTTATTTTATATTAATCCATGTGTTTTCTTTCTTAAAGAAAAAATGATCTAATAAAAGAAAATAACTTAAATTGAAAGAAGAAGTAATATATTGTAATATGAATTTTCCTCTAAAATGTAAATAAGTATATGGGTTGAAAGTTGGCTCCAAATCATATAATTAATGATTTATAAAAAATAAAAAAAACAAAGCATGTGTGTGTGTGTATTAATCCTATGATATAAGGGTGCCAAGTGGCATGCGCCCTCTTCTTTTTGTAACTCATTTTAAGCTTTTTCTTCTCGTGGAATTCAATGAATTTTTTTTTTTTAATTTCTCTTCCCTAATTTTTTCAATTTCACTCATCATTCTTTTGCTCTTTCTTTGTGTTCATTGGAATTCAATGATGAATTGTTAGGGAAACGAAAGAACTTTGGACTCTTGGTTTACGGTGACTTACCAAATAGAATATGATATTAATACTAAGATTTAATATGAAATTAATATACAATTAAAACTGAAAACTAGAGAGATGAATAATAATCCATATATCCTTGGTAAACGTTTTCTCATATCTCCTAGAAATCCTAGCTCCCAAATTTCTTTCCTATATTTCTTCTCTTGCTTTCAACTCCCTAAATTAAAAACTCTCCTACTCTCCTTAAAAACTCAGCCAACATAAGCCTCCATTTTGTGCAAGATTTTCTGTTGTATTCCCATATTGACGAGATTTTGCAAGTAGTTGACGATCGATAGAATCTTTTTTTTTCTTGATTGACATAGGCAGATCAGGGATATCAATTTTCTAATCTCTTTGTTAAGAAGATAAAAGCCTATAATCTGAGGTAGCAATATCTCACTGTATATTTTTTTCTTCTTCTTCTTCTTCTTCTTCTTCTTCTTCTTCTTCTTCTTCTT